>JAQZBX010012303.1:15634-41497 GCA_029593785.1 Cabassous unicinctus
AAAAAAAAAAAAAAAAAAAAGACAAGGGCCTACAGTAAGTGAGGAGTATTCTGAAGACCAGTCTCAGCCTTGGAATTGGCCATAAATTTGATTTTAACTTCAGCCTCAGCCTTCAAAAGGCCAAATAACTAAGTACCTACTTCAAGGTCATTTCGGGCATCCCTGGATGCGTGCATGATCAACAAGCATATGACTAGTAGCTATTATTTCTACCTATCACATTGTAATGTTAGCAACATAGAAAAGGTATGTCATTTGATTTAATTGTTATTTTCAAATATAGGAAAGCATTCTTGTTAGGAGAAAAATCCCCTTATGCATATTTATTACTGCAAGAATAAAATGCTACAATGACTAATAGTGGACAAATTTTTTGCACAAAAAAGAAAACAATTTCAACTTTTAAACAGTTAGATAGAAAAAGAAGTTGACAATATAAATACTGAAAGACAGTATGTTAGCTAGTTAATTTATATCCTTTTGAGCCAATGAATAATTTAAATATGGAAATTTAAATAACAATACAAGGCAGAATAATAGAGATTCAATTGTATTACAGTTCTAACCCATGTAGAATTGTTTAGTGTATGAGCATCCATTACATTTAAAAAAAACTTTAAAGGAGTGTATTTAAATTGTTCTTATTTAATTCCACTTAGGCCATGAGTCTTTCAAGAAAAAGTCCTATTTGGGAATTCTTCACATTTTGTGAGGAAAAATTAAAAGGAGAATGTCAACTTTGCCTTATCAAAATTCCATGAGGAGGAAAAACTCCAGAACGCATGTACAATAACATTGACAATAAGTTATCTTTGATCCACACAATGAAAAATAAAGAGAATATGAAGAATAAAGGAAGTTATTAAAGACAAATGAGGAACACATTTTATTCCTGCCAAACTTCAAAACAATTGACTTACAAGACTATTTTAGGAAGACAATCTTTATAGTTTTTGTTCTATAGAAACTAAACTTTAAACAAAAATACGTTGCTAAAATGATGATACCATACACTACTGAGCATTTTCAATATTAAAAGACAAAAGGGTTTTGAGATTGACCAATCTATGTGTCTTAAAAGTAAGATTCCTTCTAGAAAACATGATACTGAACACTTTTTTCCTGAATGATATTCTGTTGTGCACATGTGTAGTGATGTTATGACGTTAGGTTAAAATGAGTTTCTTTGTAGTGCTGAAAGTTCCTGTACTAAATTGACAAACTTAAAATTTGACTACTAGAATTTTAATAATAAAATTATGATGATTTATTTTAAAATAATTTGTCAGATTTATTCTTATCTCCCAGAAGTTCATTCTGGCTTGGTAGTGATATTTGGCTTTGGCTGAGTACTAATTTTAACACTTGGCCAGTTTTTCATTTGGGCGACATTTGTATTTTTGCTGCACCTATAACATAAACACAATATAGAAAAGTAAACCTGCCTGGGGCTAAGGTCTTGAGGTGAAAATATTTAGTCTTCTGAAAGTATAATCTGAACCCACCTCAGGACCTTTGCACTTGCTTTTTGCTCTACCTGAAACACTTTTCCCCTGGGTCTTCACATCATTAGTGCCTTTATCATTTGGGTATTAGGTTAAAGTCTCCTCTTTAGAGGCCCACTCTGGGCCATCCTACTAGTGAAAGCAGAAATGCATCTACCCCCACAGTCACTTTCTACACCAGGCTCAGCACCCTGGGTTGTCTTGATTCTCTGAGGACTTAATACTAGTTGAAATTACTATATCTCCCTGCCCCAAGTTTATTGTTTCTTCGAATCAGGGTCCCAGCCCAGAGGATGGTAGTGAGAATAGACTGTTCTCTCCTTCCTTCCTCCTTACCTGCACTGAAAGTTCCTGTGCAGCACATCCCATCACCATCCACAAGTTCCACCCACTTGCAGGAGGAGGTGTGCTGACTCTGATATCACACAGCTTTAAGACCAAGCCCTGGCTTTGGACAAGTTACGCAGTCTCTCCTAGCTTATTCAAAAGGCTGATTTTTAAAACCTATGTGATGATCTATTTCTGAAGCCATGTGGCTTAAGTACAAAAATACGCTACAAATATTCATTCTATGCATTTAATATTTAATTTTAAAATATATGAAACACTAGAACAAAGCACATAACCAACCCTTTCTCCTTCAGTTTTGTGTTTTTTTTTTGAGAAGTTCAGAGTTTACAAAACAATCATGCCTACCATAAAGAATTCCCATACATTGCACCCCCACCAACACCTTACATTGTTGTAACACATTTGTTACAATTGATGAAAGAACATCGTCATAATATTACTGCTATCTATAGCCCATGGCTTATATTTGGTGTATTATTCCCACAAACCAGCCTATTATTAACACTATGTATGGTAAATTTGTTACAGTTTTTGAGAGAACGTTCTCATATTTGTACTGTTAACCATAGTCCATCATTCACCAGGGAGTTCACTGTTATACAGTTCCCTGCCTTATAAAATCCATCCAAAGTGTACCCTCAGTGGCTCTCAGTTTCATCACAGAGATGTGCTCTCAACAGTTCAGTCTATTTCAGAACATTTTCATGACTCCAAAAGGAAAAAATCCTATATCCTCTTATATACCCCCCATTATTGACCCTTAGCAATGATTTAGTACCTTCTTTGCCATTGCTGTAAAAATATTACACTAATACTGTTAACTGTAGTCTATCTGTAACATTAGTTGTATTTTCCATGTATCTCCATATTCTTAACACCTTGTAATTGAGGAACATCCTCGTGTTTGTACTATTAAGCACAATCATCCACCACTGGAATAATTATGTTATACAGTCCCTAGAGTGTACTTGAGCATTCTATCGATTAACATTAAGTTCCCTAGACTACCCCATTATACTCACTATAATGTGTTACCATTAATTCTATCCATTTCCCCACATTTACAATCCACCTTATTAAACATTCTACATACATTCAGCATCAGCTGCCCCTTCTCAACCCATATTCTATCTCCGAGTAACCTATATTCTAGAGTGTAATGCCATGAGTTTATTCATCATATTTATTAGACCAGACAATATTTGTCCCTTTGTGTCTGGCTTATTTCACTAGGTTTTTGATCAAGCTATTGTTCCTGTTGCCTTTCACCCCACATTTCTACCTAGTTCTACCCTACTTATCCTTTTATCTCTTCAAGGATGTCTTTCCACCCCACTGGCAAAGTCAGTTGCTCCTTATCTCCTTAATAACTGGTATATACCACATTGACCTATAATTATTGTCCATATGCTCATCTTCCCCTCTTTATTGTAAGCTCATTCAGGACAGACAATATATCTTATCCATTTCTGTATCCTCAGCACCTCAGGTGCTGCTCTAGAGCTCCCTCCCTTTAACACACCCTCCTTTGCATGCACACACATGCACACCCTATCTTCATTCTCTTTCCATCCCTACCTCATCTCCATCACTTCCTTACAGAATTCTGCCTACGATTCTTTAGATTCCACCTTTGGGACTTGGTTCAATTCAATCCATTTCAAACATGTATTAAGACTTACCCAATTTCCAAGGTGTAGAGGGTAATTCAGATGACTAAGACAATGTTCTTGTGTCAAGGATCCCAGAGAAGTAGCTTTTTATCCATCAGGGATGCCCTTCCTGCCATTCACATTCATCTTATCCTTCAGGGCTCCCATCCTCTGGGAAGTTCTCTCCAAGGAAGCCCACCTCTGTCCTGATTATCCCTTTATTCTACACCCATTCAGGAGCTGTGTGCTGTAAGGGGAAAGTACCAATGGATTCTGCACATGTGCACCGACGCCCTTGGTGAATGGGCCTTGCCAGAGGCATCAGAGCACAGGGAGGAGTCTGTCTGCATCTCCCAAGAGGCGTGGCATGTAGCTGGCACTTGATAATAGTCTGTAACTAAGGTACTTTGGCAGATTTTGTTTCTTCCTTGCTATAGAGCTGATGTTTCTCCGGGGCTTGGAATTGCCCTACAGGTCCTGGCCCCTTACACAGGAGTATTGAAAGTCTGCTCAGCTAAACAAACAGTGATGCTGCTTCAGAAAAACCCACCAAGTCCTGCCAGGAACAACTCTATGATACACCAAGGGTTCCCTGTTCTCATTTCTCCTGCACGTATTGAGAGCATCAGCTCTCACAGCTGGTTTCCTATATAACTCTACTACCTACTTGACTTTGGGAAAGCCAAGTCAACTCTCTGAGTCTTGTTGTTGCTCATCTGTAAAATGGAGATTAACCTAATCTACGTTACAAGGTTGTTGTGGGGGAATAGAGTTGATATTTTTAACTGTGCCAGATATTTTTAGGTACTAACATAGTAATAATTATAATGACTCATATAACATTTACTCTGTGTTTGGCATTGTTATAAGTGCTTTACATGAATCTAGTCATTACATCCTCCTAACAACCTTATATGATAGACGCTATTATCCTAATTTTATAGAGGAGCAACATACATAGAGAGGTTGAGTAATCTGCTCAAGGTTGCATGGCTGGTAAATTGTAGTGTGTTAAGATCCCACTTACCCAGGCCATCTGGTTTCTGAGTACCTGCTCTGAGCCCCTACTTAATAAATAGTAGTTATCTTAGCTAACGATAAATGGTAGCTATTCCTCTCATAGTTAAAAATCTATATATTTCTACTTTAGAAGAATACTGTAAAGATGGCCTCTTCTATTTTTCAATTTTCAAATATTTGAAACTAGGGGAAAAGCGTACTTTATCCAAAGGTGATGCCATAGGGAAAACCTGGACATTACTGAGTGGAATGTTCATGACCCTGAAATACTATGTGCAAACCTTGGGATTCCCATTAAACTATTTGCTAGAAGATTAAATTCCAGAATAAAATACTAACTAGAACATACACTTCTAACCCAACAATATTTTAAATCTTCCAATTTAAAACCACAGGTTTGATTCCAGCTTTTCGTTCTGCGGCCTGTCTTCTTTTTGGCTCCCTAAATCCTTCATGCATATTCTGCTTTGCTTTTCCATTACAAATTGTGGCTTTTTGGTTTCCCTGGAAGTGAGGAGGGAATTTATTCAAATTTGACCTAAAGCTATAGATAATAAGCCACTGAAAACAGTTCCCCTAGACACACATCTCTGTCCCTACCCAATGCAGTAGCCCCAAAGGAATTCTTATGGCCTACTTAGACCCTCCTGGTGGAGGTAGGGAGCTCCAGACAGAATATGCTGACACTGCACTAACCGTGTAGCAGGCACCCTGTAATGACACCTTTGGATAACACAGAAAATGATTGTGTTCCAAGGATGGAATGTAATGAGAGGGGAGGGTACAGAGAGCCACAGGCGGCATTGTTTCTAATCTAACAACACAACTGGGGGCAGGCACAGGTGTGTGTCGTTTTTCAAAATAATAACTACTGCTATGGTGTTTCTGCACAAGGCTTTTGAGGAGAGGAGGAAGTTGGAAGAGCCAACCAGCATTAGTAGATTTCTAGCTCCCCTACAAAGGTGGAAGTGAGAAGGACAGCCCGAAACAGGGGGATTGCTTATGGCACTTTTTGGTCACTGATAGATTTTCTACCAAGAGCTTACAAACTTGCTCTTCACTGCACCTCTATTACTTGGCAAATGACTGGGCCTCTCTCAGCCTTGGGTTTCTTTATCTGTAAAATTAGGATAATTTATAACATCTAATTCATAGGTTATTGTGAGTATACAAACACACACACGCACACATACATGCATAAACAGATGAATAGAACCTACAACGGTAGCTGGCACATAGTAAATAGATAATACATGTTAGCTACCCCTATGTCTCCCAAGTTCCCCCAAGTTTCTTTTTGAGAAAAGAAAAAGGGAAATCAGCCCATTTGGAATGGCAGTGAAACCCAACCTTTCACGTGCTCTATGAAGATAAGATCCATTCAGTCTAAAGAAAGAGCTCAAAGTCGAAAAGCATCACTCTATAATCTTTTACAGAATGGTGACACTTGGCTGATTTGTCAAAAAATCCTTGTACATCTCCACACTGGGTACTTTTAATGAATGTCAGATTTTAAGAATCAACGACACTGACATTACTCCACTGAGCAAAGACTGACGGCCCAACTTATAAATTCCCTGATGCATGTATTAGCAAGAAAGCAATATGAGTTTTCTGTTCACTGGTCTTGTTCTGCTGTCAAATTCTGGGGGCTTGCATTTCAAGCAATATATCTAATCTCTTTAAATTAAATTATCTTCCTTTTGCCAGCCAGAATTTTTTAAGAAGAATATTATCAACTAAGTGGATCAGAAAATGTGAGTTTAAGTCTAGCTTCCTGGGTGAAATGATATTAAAATGAATGTTATTCCCCAGATAAATGATGTATTCCAAGGGTCATATACCATAGCTGTTAGAAGCATTTTTAAAAGAACCTTCAAATCAAAGGAAGAGGGAAATATAAAATTAGAGGAGATTTCCTTCTTCAAAGAAATACTGGGTATAATCTGGCTTTTATCAGCACAATAATAATTTTCCCACCTCAATTTGGTTTCTCCATTGATACTGTTTAACCATCAACAATATTAAATTGTTAGGATGGGTGTGAAATATTTTTCTGTATGTAAAATACTCTTGGCTTACAGTTTACTCAGAAGATATTTTTAAACTAAAATCCCTAAATATCTACCACAGCCTTTTAAAAATCCTAACTCTTGCCCTCAGTCTCATTCTCTGACATTGTGAACTGTCTACCACATATAACTTCTAGAAAGCAATGGCCACAAATATTGATTCATATTTTGGTATACTAAAAACCCACTTAGAGTTCCTTCAAAAACACATGCTGAGGCCATATATAGACATTAAAATTTTCTTTTGTGATTTCAAAGCTAAAACAACAGAAGCCCAATTTGCCCAAAGTCTTCTGTCTAGTAAGTGGAAGAGTAAGAATTGGAACCCAGTCCTTTTGACACCCTAATATTAAGAAAAGCTGAAATCCCCAGCAACCGTAACTCTTTACTTTCAGGCTACAATACCTTATCATTATAAGCCTTTGTCAGTAAAGCCTAGATAAGGGGTCAGCAGATTTTGTTTGTAAAGAGCAAGACAGTTAACATTTTAGGCTTTATGAAACATGGTCTCTGTTGCAGTTACTCAACTCTACTGTTGTAGTATGAAAGCTGCTATAAATAAGTAAATGAATGGATGTGGCTGCATTCCAATAAAACTTTATTTGTAAAAACAAGTGGTAGGCTAAATTTGGCCTACATTTTTAGTTTCCCAACCCCTGGTCTAGACCATATTTGTTTTTTTATATCTTGGTTAGATTAATAATATTCATACTGTTAGCTATGTTTATATCTTATCTCTAGGACTAAGTTGTAAATTTGTTAGATTATATGCCTTACCCTGCTTTTCCAGCCAATCTAAATCATCTAGCATAATCCTGACTACAATCAGTTTCTTAAAATGACCTGATAATTGATTAGGTAAATGAGGGAGGAAAGAATGTATCTGAAGTTCTCAAGGGGTTCCTCCTAGAAACTTCTGGTCACCAGTATTAACACAGTTTAGTTTTGGTTCTACATTCACATTCATCTACATTTTTTGAGCAATCTCCAAGGATCAAAGAGTGTTTTACTAACTTTTTTATCCAATATCCACATGATAAGGAGTGTTATTGCTAGTGAATAATTCTCAAAAATTAGATTGCTGGATTAAAATCACCAGATTGCCTTCTTGGTTGGGAAATGATTTTAAGTGAAAATTTCCAATAAATGAAGACTGAGAGGAGATAATGAATCCTAAAAGAATGGGGGGAATGGGAAGCCCCTAATGTGCTAAGCAAGATAGAAAGCATTTTCACTTTATTTGACAGTTCTCCAAGAATACCTCTATTCTTCATATTAGCTTGATGAAAGCATTTAGGTTTAATGCCTGGCCATTGAGACGCTATCTCGAGGACACAGATACCAAACTCATTGTATAACTTGTGGTAACACATACCATTTTGCACTTAGAAATTACTAAGTCTTTACTAAATGGCAGATAATATTAATTCTGCTACCATCCCTGTTACTCAAGAGCTTTCTGTTTTATAATCTAGCCAAGTCCAGGCTACCATTACAAAACAGGCAATGGTGTTCACCCTACAATACAGTAAGAAATAAAATAACCTTGGAAAGACAGAATTTACTCATTTATTTTTTTCTCCTATCAATGAACTTATACATTAGAGAGTATAGTGCTCTGTAAGGTAAATATTTCTGAAGGCATACAATCTGTCATGTGTGGATTTATCTCCTCCAAGGAAGGAGACAAAGCTATCCCCTGTACCAGGCCAAAAAAACAACATATGAGTTCACCACAATCAAGGAGAACATGGCTGAGTGTTGAAGGTGAGATCAACAACTTTTCATGAGGAATATGAAATTCTATGTGATTTTAATAAAAACAGCAGCCTTTTCCCTTAGGATAATGACAGAAAGAACCATGGATGTGGCAAGAATGGCAGGTCCCTCCACTGCCACAGAGGAGTGCTGAAATCAAGAATATAGTCAGGGATTGGAATTGAACACAAGTTTTAGATTCAAATTATTATGGATTTTATGAGAGCTTGTAAATCTGAATAATTAGGCTTAGTGTAGAAACAGCAAAATGTAGTTGTTGGGAGCCCAAGCTCTGCCCTTTTTCAGTGGTGTGACCTCTGGCAAGCATCTTGACCATTCTTAAGGCCCATTTTTATAGATGAGCTCTAAGCTAAACAAGAGAGAGAATCATAGGGTTATTGTGAGAATAAGTAGTATAGCACATGAGAAGTACTTGTCCAATTCCTGGAGCACAGTAAACATAAACACTTGATCTATACATATAATTTGGGATACTTGTGACCGGGGTGGGATAAGATCCACCAAAATTCCTGTGACACCAAAAGACTCCCTGATACTTTAGAATACCTCATCTAGGAAACCTGACCTTGTTGTGCCTGCCAGCGCTTACTTCTTTTCTGACCATGGATAATCCTCAATCATCTACTCACCAAGATTTTATTGAGCACCTGCTTTATTAAACAATGAAAACTATAAAGAGGATATCTTCTGTCAGCCTTGGTACTCAGAGTTGCCATCTTGGAAGGAAAGAAGAATATCTAAAAGACAGCCTGTAAAAAGTCTCACAAGAGAGATAGACACAGTGCTACTAGAAGGATAATAGAAGAAGATAAAAGGACATCTTTTTGGGAAAATCATGGATGCCTACCTGGAACAGGTGACATTTGACTTGGAAAGCAAAGAAATGGGTAGGATTTTGACAGATGGAGATGGATTAGGAACTCATAAGTTTGAGTTGAGGAATGTGCCAGATGTGGGCAAGTTTTGGGTCTATTTACAGTCCACTGAGGATTCTAGCTGCATTGGGTGATAGGATGGGTGGAGAAGAGTGTTGGAAAGGCAGGGTAGGGCCAAAGCACAAACCCTGAATGCTGGGTAGATCCAAAAGAACCCACCTTCCAAGAGGTGTGTTTCTGAAGGAAAACCCAATGGTCAAGCATGATGAAGACTGAGACAGAGCTAAAGGTTTTGACATTAGGAAGCCAATGAATGCAGTTTCTATGGGTTAATAAGGGCAGAAGCCAAATGCACTAGACTGAGGAGTTAAGAGGTGATAAATGAACGTGTTTTGACATCTTTTTCAAAAGAAGTCTGGTTATAGATGGAGAATAGGAAAGGTATAGGGTATTTTTGTTTGTTTTTGTTTCAGGAAAAGGGAGGCCTAAGCATATTTTAGGCTGAGGGAAGGGAGCCAGAAGCAGCAGTAGAAAGAAAAAGAAAGAATGTATAGTAGAACTATTTCCTCCAAAAACATACCTCTTAATAGCCATTGATGTTTCCTTATTCTAAAAAGTTTCAATTCTGCAAGAATAAAGCTGTTTCTTCTACAGACATAGAGTGAGGCCAGGATAATGAGTCAAACGCTGAAATATCCTGTGGTTGGAAGGGGGTAAATTGAAAGCTCTTGAGTTGTATAGCCTTGAGCAGTAAAGATGTTAGGTCTTAGTTTGCTCAGTGCAGGGAATGGAAATAGGAGTAAGAGTCTGAGAAGCCTCGAGAAGCGTTGGCTCAGCCACTATAGAGAATGCAGTGATAAGCTAACAATAAATTCATGGAGTGAGAGGCCAGCTGAGGTAATATAGACAAGACAATTTAGTGGACTACAAGGCCACTGGTTTTCCTGACTTTCTCCATACATGGAAGCTGAGAAAGCAGGCAAGAGAGGTTACTCAGTTGGAGGTTTTTAAGGTGGAGTGGTGGTTATCACGGGTGATGGAAGGGGTGGGGAGCAAGGAATTCTAGCAGGAGAAGAAGGAGCAGCTGACTATCCAGAGAGACATGATGGAGAGGAGAACAGGAAGGGCTCAGGCACTGGAGTACTTGATGCTGAAGACTAACAAGTCCCTCATAGGTGAGGGGGTAGAAAGAGGGAAAGTGAGGAAGTTCTGCCCAGAGAAGGGAATTTGTGACTTCTGGATCTTTTCTGGCCCACACATTTTTGGCACTAGGAATCCTAAAATTTTAGGTTGTCAAACAAACAAACAAACAAGCTTGTTTGCAATCAGTTCTGTGCCTGATATACACTATTGAAAATTTTATGTAAATATCTTGTCCATGTAAGTAAGATTGTGAACTTCCTCTGAGTAGATACAACATATTCTTTTCTTTCATAATGCGAAAATATATAATAGAATGAAAGTTTCCCATCAATGACCAATAATTACTGATAAATTGAATTGAAATGATAAATCATGGTGCTTTCCTCCCAAAGCCACCATTCTCCTTCTCTGTAACTATCAAGAATTCTGCTATGAAAGAAGCATCCAGGACAATGCCCAGTCACATTCTGAGGAAACTGAACTCCATTTATGGCACTTAGGATATAGGATATGTTTACAAGTCAGTAGAATATTTGGGAATTGGGAAATAGCTTACGGTGGTGGTGAAGAACATGGGTTTTAGAAGCCAACTGCCCCGGGTGAGCTCAACCACTTCTTAGGAGTGTGACCCTGAGTAGGTTTTTCAGCTTCTCTAATCCTCAATTTCCAATCTGTTGAAAGGGAGAAATAGTATAAACCTCATGGGATTGCTGTGTGAAGCATTTAGCATGAGCCTGCTACATAGTTAGCTGCCAGTAAAAACGGTAGCTCTTTAGAAACATACATTCCAATATATGTGCTACCTAAGCTTTAAGCAAAGCTCTGGAGAATTCTGGCAGCACAAAGAGAAATCTTATGATCTTTATAAATAATCTTAACCTCTCTTTGCATCAGTTTCCTCATTTGAAAATAGGGATGATGATGAAGAAAAGGAGGAAGAGGAGGAGGAGGATTAAATGAGTTAATATTTGTAAACTGCTTAGAACAGTGTCTGAGCACAATAAGCACCATTGGAATATTTTTAGGGACTCTGGGTTTGTGATTAAAGGTTCCAGGGCCGGCTGTCAGGTGGAGGAGGAAGAGTCTTTGGACCTAATGATGTTAGGAATGGATGTGCAGCCCTCATTCTGGACTATAAGCCAACATCTCAGAATGACTTCTCTGAATAGGCTCCCGCCCCCATTTCCTTTATATAACAGTCTAAAAGTTAATTATAAGCTCTTCTCATCACTAACTTCTTTCCTATTCCCTTCAGAGTCGTTTTGGCTCTCCTCCCAAACCCACAACATACAACACCCCAGTTGGTCTGTTCTCGCTTGAGTATCTTGCCCTACCATAATGGCAGATGATCTGTGTTTGGGTCTTATAGTTCTCACAAAGATGACCAATTCTGTATCTGAAACTCCAACTGAGGTCATATCAGTGGGGCCCATGGGTGGGGTATAGTTGAAAGATGCCAGAAGACCTGAGTTCAAGTCCACTCTGTAGTTTTCTACTTGCATAACTTTGAGTAATTTACTTGGCTTCTCCGGACCCGATTCCAAATCTATGTAATGGGGATGATGGCATTGACAACTAGACTAACCTCAGAGAACTGCTGTGAGCTGCCAATGAACTAATTTGTCTAACAATATCTCACAGATGTAAACTATTACTATTAACATGATCATCATCCTACCTTAATTCTAAAAACAGGATATCTGTCCTGCTATTTAAAACAAGCAAAACCCAGCACTGTGAGGAAAGGAGGCCAGCCTCCACCATTTCCTTGGCAGGATGGTAAAGTGAGCAGTGGTAGTTTCTGGTTCATATCTTCCCAGTTCTTCTTTTCTCTCCACCTCAGGGAGAACGGAAGGGATGCTACCGCTAGCCACATCAGCCCAAACAGCCCTCACAAATTGTCCTAAGAGTGGCAGATGCCACTGCTGGGTCAGCCTCAGAGCTGAGTCGGAATTTTAGGTAGCAGGAAGCAAAAATAGAAGATGGTCTTGAAGGACAAAAGAGGAAGGAGGATGGCTTCTCATCTCTGAAAGAAAATCTGCACAGGCTAGCCTAAGCAAAATTGTCAAGCAGGCACAGTTACTTAGAATCACTTCACTCCCTTCACTCTATTCCCCTTCCATTCTCATGCCCTAACTCCACCTGGATTGTTCAGGCTCTAAGCACAGGGTTGCCCAACAGCTTAGGACACTCTCCAAGCAGGGCCAGTGACAGAAAATACTGTGGAAAACTTTAGCCATTATAGGAAAAATAAAAACTGAATTGGACTTTCTTATCCTAATTTTGTAGCAAAGAACTGTCTTTATTTTGTATCATCTATTGGGGGTGACAGATCAAAGTATTTTCGGTTCTTGAAGCCTCCTCCATGATTCTGAAAAGATTGCCTCTGGCATGGTCCCCCTGGTCTCTAACCCTGCTGTCCTCTCAGGTCTGAGTTCCAGATTGCTGAAGCTGATAACTAAATGATGCCAAACTGTTTTTTGACTACCAGTGCCTCAGGGTGGGAGCTCCATCTAGAAAAACTCATTGTATCTTTTTTTTTTTTTTCCAAAGATTTATTTATTTTACCTTATCCATCCCCCCCTTGCTGCTTGTGCTGCCGTGTCCATCCGCTGCATGTCCTCTCCGTGTCTGCTCATCTCCCCCTCGCCGCGAGGTCCCGCCGCATCAGCCCACGGCGCCATGCGAGCCGGCCTGCCCCCACAAGGAGGGGCCGGGAAGCGAACCCGGGGCCTCTCATATGGTAAACGGGGGCTCTATCCATTGCGCCACACCCGCTTCCTGCCGTGAGGTTGCTGCATCAGCCCACCGCACCGCTCAGGCCGGCGTGCCCGCACAAGGAGGCCTCGGGACACGAACCCGGGCCTCCCACACGGCAAACGGGGGCTCCATTGTATCTTAACAGAGGACTTCAAGGACATAGTGTGATAGGTTAAAGCAAGCGAGAATTTCAGCTACCTTAATCGGTCAGAAAGGTAGATGTTTGTAGGGAGGTTTTCAGCTTCCCTCAGACCTTACTTACTGCGTTAGTGGCTATAATTGACGCTGGAGTCTGTCTTCACAATGTTTTTAGCTAACTTTCCAGTAACGAGTCTGGCAGTAGGGCTGGTGGGTAAGGGTGGAGGGAAACATCATTTGAGTCCTTACTTCCTCTTGATCTTCAGTTATCCACAAAAAGTAACCCTAGGCACCTTTCCTACTGTGCTGTTAGTTTATTTTCCTTCTACAGTCTGTACCCAAATATATAATTTTGCCTCTTCTAGGTGTGTAAATGACTCAGTCACTAGGGGGATAAAACACAGTGATTACTAATAGGTGATTCCACTAAGGCTCCAGCTGTGAACAGAAGAAATCCAAGATGACCCATCATCTAAATGTCAATGCAAACACCATACCATTCAGAATGAAACAAGGAAGACTGCGTGCAGGCTGCCAGAATATATTACCAAATGCATATTTAGCTCCCGAACTTGTGAATCTTTGCACAGAAATTTAGGGGCTTCTCGCTTGATTAAATAGCCTGTGATGGAGGATTCAGTTGTTCCCCACAATCGTTGCATGCAAATTATAGCTTCACATGGACTACAGCGTGGAGAGCCCTTAGGGGGCTGTACATTTTTAAGTAATTCTGCCATTGTTTTTGCATAGTAATTGGAAATGTACATTCTATTGGGATGTGATTCTTATTAGAACAGAAAGTAGCTGCTCTCTGCTTCAGGATCCTATTCATTTAGGGTCACTGGGACTTAAAAATGGAGGAAGACTCTGCATTTACACTCTAAATGGGAATCTGCATTAAATACCAGCAAGTCGCTATCTGCATTAAAAGCTGACTTTCACTCTCTACTTTCATCTGCCTCTTTTCCCTGCTTCCTATTATTTATTTTGCTTGATTCTGCCTTATAAATAAGCGGCTCCCTGATGACTGAGTAGTAACTAGAGTTAAATTAGTCATATAAGAGTGGCAATTTATAAGTTTATAAATTGGTAAATGGCACCCCAGTCACCAGAGAGAGGCTCTATCATCCATTGTGTTTAAAGTACTATTATCTAGGAGTCAGGAGCTGACCTGTGCCTATGACGACTTCTCCGTGGTTCCAGTTCCAATACAATGTGGGATTGGGCTGGGCTGGAAAGTCACGGGGTCAACTATCCACCCCTTCCCACCCTTTCCTCATTGTGCATCGGGGATATTTATATCAGAGCTGACCTAGGTCAGGGTCACAGAACAAAGCCAACAGCCTAACAGGAAAGGTCAAGTCTGTGACATTGTTATATGCACTAATATAACAGAGGCCAATCAGCTAGGCACTCAGGGGAGGAAGAACAAAAGCACCTTGCATTCTTGCTGTGCAGAGGAGGAGACTTGGCCCGGCAGCACCACCACCATCTCCCAGGATCTTGCTATAAATGCAGGACCTGAAGGCCCACCCCAGACCTTCTGAATCAGAATCTGCATTTTTACAAGATCCCCGTAATTTTAATGTGCATTAGTGTTTGAGAAGCACTGGTTTACATCTTGAGTCAGCATCCAAATCAGAGGTCTGTAAGTCTTTGTCAATAGCTATATTCTCAGTTCAGTACATAGTAGGCACTCAACTCTCTATGGATTAAATTGAATGGGAATGAAGGAAAGACAGGAAAAAAACACTTGCATGCCAATATAAAATAACTTCTGCAGCAAAAGAAAAGGGAAGAAGGAGAAATTCAAGTTCCAAAGTGAAAATGAAAATCAAAGACGGCAGCCAGGAAGCTTCCCAGAGCTCCACCCAGGCTGATGGAGATGGGCTGCGGCCCCACCTACTGGCTGGAGTCCCTTGTGTGCCATCCTTGTCCATGACCTTCATGCACAAGTCCCTGCCTCTCCCACCACTGCTTTAGGATGTTCGCCCCCTATCTTGCTCAACCAGACCTATTAACCACGGTTATCTCTCCCATACAGCGCTAAGAGGTTACTTCAAAGCTGCAGCCTAAATGGACCAGTGTAGACTCTTTATAATGTCTTTAAAGTTCTGACCTCTTGGTTTAAGTGGATAAGAGGTCAACAAGGATTTCTAATAATCAGTCCTGGGGGGCTCACAAGCCCAGAGTTGGTGACGTCCAGCAAGAGAAGAGTCAGCCAGGACCCAAAATATTGAGAGAAAAATAAGTTAATATATCTGGGTAAATAAAAATAATCAATCAATCACAAACCCTGCTTGCCCTTCAATTCTCTTTTTTTCTGGTCTTATGAGGGAGAGTGTAGTCATACACATGAAGGCAGCAACTCTAATGTGCTTGGCTCTGGGGTATATGGGGAGGGGTTATATGATGTCATAATGGCTTTGTGGGCATGATGCTGAGCACTTCATATACAGTATCTCATTTAACCCTCACAACAGTCCATTGAAGGGGGAACAATTAGTATCATCTTCCGACATATGAGAAAACTGAGGCACAGAGAGGTTAAGTAATTTGCTGAGGGTCACACAGCTGGTAAAGAAGTGGGGAGTAGAAAATACAGGACTGAAAACCAGGTCTGTCTGATTCCAAGCCAATGCTCTTAAATTCTTTGCTACTCTGCAAGAAATGGAAATATAGGAATGAGAGAGAGAGAGAAGGAGAGAAAGAAAGAGAGAAGAAGAAAAAGAAGTAGAAGAAGATGATGATGACAACGGCAAATTACCAAGTGTAGGTTGGACCTATACACACTGTATAAAGAGAAAAGGCTTTTGAGGAGGGTGATGATTTTAGAGAACTATTTGCAAGGTTGAATTCACCTCTTCTGGTTACTCAGAGACAATTTTTTATACTTCAAGAGTTATTTAGCAAATGGATCTTAGTGACCTGAGGAAAGAAAATTCTGTTCTTAAGAAGGAAAAATGTATTATTTTTCCCTAGTAGAATCAAGAGCTACTACTAATTTAAGAGAAATGGTCTCTAAAATCCAGCAAGACACAATAAGAGAGTTACAACTCTGTCTTTCTATACCTGCTTGAGCCAGGACAATAATTAGTATAACTCCATGTAAAATGTAATCACCATTTCTCTGATAGGGTCTGGCTCACAATGGAAAAGAATCTGCTGTTTAGTCTGACCCACCTCTCTTACTCCTTTTTAGTAGCTGGATTGAGGTATATCTCTTCCTGCAATGCAGTTTAATAATTTAAAAAAAACAAAACTTGAAACTAAAAGTAGCATATAAAAATTTGCAATGCATATAATAGTATTATGATTGGGGCCTCCAAAATAAGTCATGGCATTTATTTATTCATGCACCACATACTCTGTGGTCCCCTGGGAAAGAAATGTTTAAATTAAGATGTATTATACGACAGAGTCCCAGTGTCTTATGCATTCAATTAAAGTTCACTAGCACATAACTTCTACACAATACTTGCTCCCTCATACTCTGGCCTTGTCTCTGGACATTTTGACAAGGCTCTGCATCCCCCCACATCTAGGCTCACCCCAATTTTGAAGAGCTGATATTATTATTCTAACATATCCTTCAATTTTACTTTCAATTCATTTCCAACCAGGAAAATCTAGTAACTTGGTGGAGGGGAGGGCAAAGGAAACTCACAGTACGTGCAAATATAAACTGAAATCCTTTTTGCTTTATTATAATTTCTATCCTAAAAACATGTACATAATTCATCACGGGGGATAAGGGGAGATATTAGATATAGGGCTGGGGAACAACTTTTTAATAGTGAACAGTGCTTATGAAGGCAGAAGCTTTTTTCTAATGAGTCAAGAGAGTAAGAGAGAAATTCAAAGAGGCAATGTCAGTTTGATCTTTCACCCTTACATTTTTGGAAACGGAGAATAAAAGAGAAGTTTACCCTTTAAACTTTCTGAAATGACTGCACATATAATCAACTACATAAAATGTCAACTATTTGAAACTTTAAAGAAACGTTGCTCTTTTGTTTAACATACAAGATAGTGTTTAAAAAATACTCCGTGATATTCACATCCATAAACTTGCCTTTCTACAAGGGGGAAAAAAGGCATGGAACTCTATGGGGTAATGTGCTGACACTTTACTGCACTTCCACCTTGCCCAAGGACGAGATTCACCATCAGGAGGCCAGACCTTGACCCAGGCAAAGAGAAATGGCCACCGCAAGAGCAGAGCCCTTCTTTGTCTCCCCAAATACAAGTGCAAACTTTAATGAATCCTCTCCCTCCACCACGTGCCCCAGACGGCAATGGGAAATCTGAGTGCACCTGCTGCAGCTCCCTTCGTATCACGTTGCTGTTATGAAAAATAGTTTGCTATTTTGGAACCCCGTGGCAGCCAGAGTGAATCGCCGAGGGCCCCAAGCTCGTTTATCTTGTGTCAGAAGCAAAGCCAAATGAATGCCACCTCGCCCAGCACCTGAAGAATGGGAAGAAGCTCAGAAAGGGTAAAAATAACCAAGGGCTCAGGGAAATGGTGCCGAAATGAGTGGTCCGTGCAGGTTAAGTAGGGCTTCTCACGACCGACTCCAGCTTTTTAGAGCAATGCTCTTTGACACAGGAAGCAGAGAGATTTACCCATAAAGAAGCAGACTTTGTGGACCTAAGGTATGGAATGCAGGGCCTGTTTCTGCCCAGTTTGATCCAGTCTTTTCAAGCTGTGGTTCTGATGGTCGAGTACCTGGAACTCCCAGAGGCATACAGGCCATTCCATCCGGAGGTCTGCTTGGCTTGGACTGGAGGTGGTGAAACAGACAAGTGATATTCCTCAGTATCAGCACATCCATCCACCCAATCATCCTCTTTTCCACCCCTGCCCTAAACCAGAGACTGGCTAAGATGGAAACTACGTGACTGAGATGGAACTAAATTATTTTAAGGCAGATTGGGAGTGAGATCAGAGTAGCTGGGGAAGGCTGTGTGGACTTTCAAGGACTCATAGGATTGAGGTCTATGAAGAGGAATGATGAAGATGTATCAGCCGGGGGAAAAGTAAAAACAACAGTAAGAGTGAACTTGCTCTATGTAAAGAAGAGCAATTCTAAGTGAAGTTCCAGAAGCACATGAGCTATACAAATTCTCAGCCCCACCCTGTCCCTACCAAATCAGACTCTCCGGGCAGGAATTTGTGTTTTACAAGCTCTCAGGCTAAGTTAGAGAACCAGTGATGCAAGCTGAAGAAAGAATGTCAAGACTTGCCCAGTGGAGAAGAGGGAGGCCTGAGGAAGGCCCATACACTGCAGGCATGAAGCTCAAACTTATTCAAACAAACTAGTGTAAACCCTTAGCTACCTTCCTGCTCCATTCCTCCATGCCCCCTCCACCACCACCCCCCATTCTCATCCTAAGAAAGAAATTAGGCAAATGAGGAAAATCTGTTCATGAAACTTAACAGCACAACTCAACATCAATGAGGCAGGATCATACTCTAACCCCGCAACATTGGCAAATTTGTGGCAGGCCTAAGGAAATATTTGGGATTTTGTGCAAATGCTAGTGGCCTTAGATTATAATGGGTCAGCAAATCCACTCAAAAGTTGCTAAATGTGTGATTTTTTTTTTTTTTTTTTTACGATTTAGCTCTTTTCAAAACAAAAGAAAATCCTCATGAGAATTTGATTTTGCAATTTCTTTCCAATAACTAAATCATGTAGATTCTAAAAAAATATATATGGTAAGTCCTAGCACACAAAGAATATACAGGTCTCGGGAATAGCAGACAAGCTGAAGTCGACCATAACCAAAGCTCTTGTAAGCCCGGCTGTATTCACGATGAGCCCACCTCACCCCAGCACCATTCAAACATTGAAAGCACTTATTATGAGAGGTTTGGAAACATCCAAAGAATTGTTACGGAGAGCCTATGAGTTCAGAGGCAGGACTTCTCTCTGTGTCAGTTTCCTCACATGTTAAAATTGAAATAATAGTAATTACCTCTTAAGTTCATCAGGCTATTTAAATAACTTAATACACATAAAGTTCTTAAAGCAGTGCCTTGCACATCTAAGTGCTTCACATGCATTATTTCACTTGGTTCTCACATCAAACCTTGAAAGTAAGTACTACTGTCCTTCCCATTTTACAGATGGGGAAAGCAGGGCTTGGTGGGACTAACTGGCTCCTGATTATATAGCCATTGTTCACATCCAGGGATGCTTTTAACCATTCAGGTGTACTGCCCCACCAACCCCAGCTGGGCCACTCTCTTACAATAGAAATCCAGAAACTTGAAAGCAAGAACTAAGTCCAAACAATTATATAGCAAACTTGCACTGTGTGAAATGAGAGAGCATTGTTCCCAGGGGGATTTAAGCACCTTTCTGCAAAAGTCAGAAGGAGCTCTTAACTGCCTAAACATTGTACCAAAGTGCCCCTGGAGACTTCCCTCTAGTCTTCAACTGCTATACCAATTCCTTTTATAGACTGATCAGATCATTTAAATCCTGACACCCCAGCCAAGGAACATCCAGCTAAACAAATACTATGACAGTTTTTTTTTAATGATGCCTGACCCTCATGGCACTTGTCCTGGAATCTAAGCCTGGAGGAAACTCTCTTCCTATAAGTGTCTTAAGTCAACGATGTTTGGTGGGACACCTCCCAGGTTCAAAACACACTGTTGTGTGCTGAAGCAAACATCTTTTAATGCCTTTTCTCTCAACATCCCCTATCTGGATGAACATTGTCACTCATGGGTTTTCCTATTAAAGTTACACCTATCTTGCAAAGCCTGTCACAAGGCCCACTTCCTCTTTTTTTTTCCCCTAAATGTGCAGCATACCGCATCCTGCCATTTTTCTGAACAAAACCACTTTAGAGTAGGATTCTCAAATATACATGCTCCAGGAAACCCCTACCAATTGCTCAGTGCTGATAGCAGAGGTGAAATGTATTTGCACCTTTGATTCAGGGCCTGTAAGGTTTATTTGCCAATTATTTATCAGTTTCTTTGTAACCCCACAGCACAGTGTAGAACAGAGTGGTTAATTAGTTTCAAGGAATATCATGCACGAGCCATGTCCTCAGGAAGCTTACATTCTAGTCAGGAGGCAAGTCACAGATGCTTGGAAAGGTAAAGACTGAAACGAAATATGAACACAAGAAATGGTCCAGAGCCCTACATAGTTAGTTGCCCAAGACAAGGGTGAATCTGGAGTGCAGATTAAGGGGATGAAGTCCTTTTGGCTGTGGGAAGGGCTTCCTGAGAGGAGTGGGTGTGGCCTTGCCCCCCATAGGTGAGTTTGTGCAGAAAGGAAATGGCAGCTTACCTGGAATTCATGGTAAGAAGACCAGAGCAGATGACTGCTAACATTCTTCCTGACCCTGACAGTCTATTATTCTGCAGTTTATTAATCCTAAACTAAAGGATTATATACAAAATTGGATCTGTAAGATATTTTCTTTCATAAATTTGAAAGTTTATCCCATTTGGGCCACACACCTACTCTGATGGATGGTCTGTTTTCTCAGGTTGTGCCACTGATTCCTAAAAATTCACCATTAGGTGTTAAAACCTGGAGTAAAATAAGTTATCTGGGTGGAATACTGTATTAAGATTTCTCAGTAACTTAGCTCTTAGGGCACAGGGATTTGCCTGATCCTTTTCTGAGAACAGGCTGACATCAAGGTAGGACAGAATAGCCGACATGTATCAAGTACATACCAAGCCCTGTATTAAGTACTTTATGAGTATTATTTCATTTAACCCTCAGACCAATCCTATAAGGTAGATACTATTATTATGCCACTTTTACAGATAATAAAGCTGAGGCTTTGAGAAATTAAATAATTATTAAGTGGTGGAGTCAGGATTCACATCCCTACTTTTATCTCCAGGGTCTAAACACTTACCTCTATATTGTACTGAATGAGATGTACTTAAAACAATAATATCAGTAGCTATTATACATAGCTGTTGTAAACTATAAAGTAACAACCACCACCACTTACTGAGCATCTGTTATGCGTCAGGCACTGTGCCAAGAATTTTATTTATATTTTCTTTAGATCTCACCACCCCATCAAGTAGGCATTATCCTAATTTTCAGTAAGTAAGGAATATAGATTCAAGAGGTAAGTGCTTTGCTAGTAATGCTGCATTCAGGATTCATAGCCATATCTTCTGGTTCCAAAGCCAGAATATTCTATTACTTACTGCGTGGCCTTAGGCAAGTTACCTGCTTAATAAATTTCAATTTTCTCATTTTTTAAATAAATATCCCTACCATATACAGTCAGTCACTGTAAGAGTTATGTCAGTAAAGAGAATGTTGTTCGCTAGCAGTTTGTGACATAGAATGAGTGTTGGATGAATGCTGTTGAGTCTTAGAGACAGAGGTTGATGGGGGGCAGTATCTTAGAGGGGAAAGGACAACACTAGAGAGAAAAGTAGAAATCAGAGTGAAAATCACAAAGTTCCTATAGCCTGGCAGAAACCACAAAATCTGAGGCCCTAACAAACCTTTAGCTTTTTCAATAAACATTATATGGTACTAGAATGATCCAGAATAAAAGAGCTCACCAGGCTTTCTTGAAACAGAAGACAAAGGTCAACATGAAAAAAAAATGAGAAATGATGCTAAATTCATTAACACCAGAATTTAAGAGTTTCCTATAATTTCAGATCCATGATTCAGCATTTCTGGTATCAATCATTTACAGTAATTAAACAGTGAGATAACACTGAGACTGTGTAGGCTAGAAATAAATTTGGGTCTCCAGTGAATGACCCAAATCTATTATAGTTGAAAGGTATAGGAAGTTATTGAGATTGTAGGACATAAAGTCCCTCTTCAGCTTTAAGAAAAATCTAGACCAAGTCAGCAGAAACTAGAAGTTTATCATCTGCTTGTTGGCTTCTGACATGGTTATTTCAGTTCAACTCCAAAAGGAAAGTTGTATCCAATACAATTATTTTTAGACTATCTCAAAATTATTCTTATTGGGGATAACTAAAACAAGGAAAATGTTATTCAGCAAAATTTAGGCCATTATTTCAATTACGTCCTATCTTTCTGCAAGTAATCCAATCTGGTCACAATAACAATCCTTTGATTTGGGGACCAAGAATATGATATAGGGCACTTTGATTTTTCCAAATTCCCAAAATTGCCATTCCTGTAGAAATAGGATATACAGGGTATATAGCAGATGTAAGCAAAAAAACTGGAATAAGTTGCTTGAGGCACACCTTCAACCCTTTGCAGTTTGGGTGTGGCCCAAAGTCAAATGTACTTAACAAATTGGGAGTGCAGTTGTGATGGAAGAGTGTGGCTTTTTGTAAACAAAGACAGGTAGCACACTCTAAGTTTCATGGGCATGCTCCAGTTATTCAGAATACAAGTAGGCATTCAGAGCAGAACCATGTGTATAAAAGCTTCAAGCTCAGAAAAACTTCACAGTTCCATAAACAGAACCTTGCACATATCACCTTGTACCTAAAACAGTGTGTTAGCAAACTGGTTGAGGGTCTCAGCCACAGGTATCACTGACCTTTCTTGTCAGCATTACACAGAATGACTCATAACTTTTTCAGAGCAGGCTAGAATCTACTTCCAGAAACAGTTGCCTAAGGGAAAGTTTGTCTAAGGCGTTGTTTGCAGAAGGTATCTCTGGGCTGCACCTGTGCTATACTCTTGGCATGGATCTTCTGGGAATTCTTTGTCCTCAAAGTCAAGTTGATGAAGGTGTTTTGTAATGAGATCCTTACCTGAGCCAAGTGAAGACAACAATTCATGGATACCTGCCTATGGATACTCTTCCATTGTGGAAGAGCTTCCTCTTACTCAACTGATGATATACCTAAGAGAGAGTCATCCATGATACATGTGTTTCTGATACTGAAGTACCTGAGCTAGTTGAACACTGTCGTTCTATCCTTGATTATATCTTGACCTTACATTTCATATTTGCTCAGAGTGTTCATTTGCATTCAAACTCTTGCTTTCAGAAGAAAAAGAAGTATGCAAATGTAATTTTACCTTCACATGTTCTCATTGCTGCAGTTACACATCAGTCTTTACACCAATGTATCTTCAGTCATTTGGTTATGTGAAGCTCATTCTTTTGTAGATTCCTTAGAAAAGGTACACAAGAACACTATTCTCTGAGTTTTTACATGTTTATAACATTTTTCTACAACCCTTACACTTAAAGATTAGTTTGCCTATATAAAAATACTTGACCCACAATTTATTTTCTTGAGTGTCCTAAATAGGTTTCACCATTATATTCTAGCATAAAGCATTGCTGTTGAAAAGATGAATGAAATTCGGTTATTTTTCTCTTATGTGTGACTCAGTATGGTTGTCTGGATGCCCAAAGAAACTTTTTCTTTTATTTTTAAGCCAATTTGGCCATTCTGGATTATTTTCCCAGAAATGAGATGTATATTTCCAATGTATATTTTTATTCACCTTTGATTTCAGGAAAACTTGCTTGAATTATAATTTTTAATATTAATTCTGTTCCATGCTTTGGTTTCCTCTTTGGGAACTTGTATACACATGTAGGATCTTCTATACTTATCTTCTCTATCTACCACTTTCTCTCTAACCCATTTTATCTCCTTCTTAATTTCATTTCAATTTTAATTCTTTTCCATCTTCTATTTATTTTAAGGAATTATCTGTGGTGCTTAATCACTCTTGTGTTCCTTCTAATGTAGTCTTCATTTCTAAAATATTTTATTTCATTCTTAATTATTTTCTGAGCTCTCTTTCAAACCTTCCTTTTCTCTTCTCATTTCCCCAATCATATTACTCTTGCATTTTCCTAATTCACATTTGTGAAGTTCTTTCATAGCCTCTATTATTTTATTATATCTATTTTGAAATATTAGTTTAGCTTTCATTTATCTTGTGGGCATGTCCTTTTTGGTTTATTTAATTGTCTACAGAGATGTTGTTCTAGTCCTTGTTCTTTTTCCTTCTAATAATTTTGTATAGGATTTGCTCATAATCTTTTTCTGTTGCTCATTTTAAATGAAATAAGTTTTCCTGTGCAATAAGAAAATGGTGGATCAGGATAGCTTTCCTACCTCAATAGCTTTAGAGCTACCTTTTCTGTTGTTTTCATGAAGTGCTCAAACATATGGCTCATACTTTCTGAGATCTGCTGACTCTGCTCCCCTTCCTGACTTTTTTCTTCTCTTCTCTCCACCTATTGTCCCATTTCTGCCCAAGTTGGACTCCACTAGTAAAAGTTTCTCCTCACTGGGTGAATCATCCTGCTAGAAAGATGTAGATGGCTAGTACTAAGATTACATAGATTCCAGACATCTCCATCAGTCTTACCCATTAATTCTAGTGTGCTAAGCCCTTTCCTAGTTTTAGCATCTCTCCACAGATTGGCCTGCTGAGATTTCCAGTGAGTGCCTTTTGGCAGATGGAGGATTCCCACGCTCTCAGATTATCAGAAGTCCTTCTGCCTTCCTTCTGCTTCCTCCCTGATATGCCAGTTTTGTTAATATTCCTCAATATTTGGTATTTGTGGGGATACCATTTCTCCTAGTTTGTTATAGATTTTGTACATAGGCTTTTGGTTTTACTATCCTAGTTGCTATGATTTTTTTAATGGGTGGCTCCTGGGAGATTAAAAAACTATGCCACTGCCACTGCACTCTTCCAGAATCCTCCCAATACCATTTTAAGTAACTAAAAGGTAATTCTGGCAACACAATATAGCAATTAATTTTTTTAAAAAAATATTACTGACATGTGCAACATGGGTTAATCTCAAAACCATTTTGTTAAGCAAAATAAGCCAAATATAAAAAAACATATATACTGTATGATTCCTTTTAAATTAAAAGCATATAAATAGGAAAACTAATATATGCTGATAGAAGTTAAAATATGGTTACTTCTATAGGTAGGATGATTGAAAAGAAAGAGGCACAAGGGAACTTTCTGGGGGAATGAAAATATTCTATTACTTGGTCTGGGTTGGTATACAAATGTAGAAACCTCACCAAGCAATACACTAAAGATTTACATGTTTTACTGTGTATAAATTATCCCTCAATAAAAAAAATTAAGAAGCAATTCTGATACCCCCCAAAGGAATATCAAACCATATTCTAGCTTCCTTCAATGTATCAAAATGCTTGGCACATAATAGGAAAGCAGTAAATACTTTTTAAATGAGTGAAATAATGAACCATCCACCAAAGCCATCAACGACTTCATCTTTCCCCACTGTGTATAGGCATCTTTTCCAAAATCTAATCTCTCTATCTCTCACTAGTTAACTTGTTGATGACTACTGAAGACCAGAGTCATTTCTTTTGTTCAATTTATTTTTAGGCATTTGGATTGTGTTTTAGGTACTATTTCAGGCACCATAAGGTATAAAATCATGAATAAAACTATTCTTACCCTCAAGGTTTTTACAATATAATCCAGTCTTTCAAATGGCACTTAATCTATAAATCTTACATGGAAAGATTTCCTTCTCCTAATGTATAAGAAAAATATTTCAATCTAAACAATGGATTTAAAAATCATTGTTTCCAAAAAAA
>JAQZBX010012304.1:0-41421 GCA_029593785.1 Cabassous unicinctus
GGCCTGCCCTCACAAGGAGGCCCCAGGAAGCGAACCCAGGGCCTCCCATATGGTAAACGGGGGCTCTATCCACTGAGCCACACCCACTTCCCAGTACATATTACTCTTATATAGCATATCCCATACTGCATTATCATGTATAGTAAACAACTGTATTTTTCTTTCTAGATTTTGCTTCTTAATAGAATTTTTCCTATAAAATGACTTCGCATTTTCAGGGCCTTCCACCATGCCTAGAAGCAAATCAAATGCAAGTTCCTTGTTTTAATATACATGTGCGATAAAGGGATTCCATTATATTTCAATTAAAACGTTCAGGAATGATTTCATGGGAAAATCTACATATATATTTGTCATATGCATAGGAATTTGTATAGGTATTTGATACTATTAGTTTAGAAACAATTTGCATTTGTGGCACAATGTTTCTTTCCCTCCCTACTAAATGTACTTTTGGAGGCCTGGGGCATTTCTTGTTTATCTAACTGTGTCCCCATTGCTTAGCACAATGTGTGAAACAGTGTAGGCACCCACTAAATGCTTGCTAAAAGAATGAATTAACAAAGCAATTTCATCACTAAGGTGATTCATAGCATAAGAGCCCCTAAGAAGAAGAATAGGTATAACATGGGGCATTTTGGGGACATTGGAATTGTTCTGAATGACATTGCAATGATGGGTACAGGCCATTATACATTTTGTCAAAACCTATAAAAATGTGCGGCACAAAGTGTAAACTATAATGTAAACTATTGACCATGGTTAGCAGCAATGCTTCAATATATGTTCATTAATTATAACAAATGTACCACACTAATGAAAGATCTTGTTAATGGTGGAAAGTGTGGGACGGGGAGGGGATCAGTTTTATGGGAATACCACCCAAATTTTTAATATATCATTTATGAAATCTAGAGCTTCTTTAAAAATAAAATAAAATAAAATAATAAAATAAAATAATAAAATAAAATAAAATAAAGTAAAATAAAATAAAATAAAACCCATGTTGACAGGAGGGGAAAACAACAAATTGAAATCTATTATTATTCTCAAAACTCAGCAAACTCTTGTATAATCATAAGAATTAATCTATACCTGACTGAGTTAGGAAATATGATATGAAATGAAAAACTTGAGAAAATCACACATATGTGCAAAAATCTAGCAATACTTTTGCTTCTTCAGATCTAACATTTGCCTGTAGTCAACAAAATAAACAGCTAAATTTTTTGAGGCTAAATAAGATATTTTATGGATTTGATAGTAATGGGCATTGATCACTGACATTCATACATTTACATATAATTCATTCAGCAAACCATAATATTGACTAATACATGTGTGTTTCAATACATCATTCGAAAACACACTCCTCTATCGTTGCCTCTGTAAGTCAAAATGAAGCTACCACACAATAAAATTACTTATGAAGGCTCATCAAATATCATGTGATTTTCAATTCACTGATTCTTTTGATGATATAGAAAAAGGCAGAAAACAGGTGCAGTAAAAAAATTGCAACCTGGAAATTAGGAAAAATGTGAAGCATTGGAACTAAGCATTTTTAGAAAGATCAAAATATCAAAGGTTTAAAATTAAGAGAATATTTTCATCTCCGTATGGGATGGTGGAGGTGAAGATTTGTTCTCACTGTAGTTAATTCATTTTATGTTTACGTGTCTCTAGGTACAGAGAAAGTACAACTCACCCAAAATGCTTCCCAGTAGTTCTACTACATAGACAGATACTACACAGCTCAAAGTAGAGAGATTGGTGGGGGATAAATGGGGGTGATTTGAGAAAAAAAAAAAACCTCACTTTTACGTGATATTGATTATGCATTTCAGATGCTTGAAAACTAGAATATGCTTCTCTGCTTCTTGTTCAACTTTAGTAATTATGGAATCACAGTTTTAAAAATCCAGTCCACAATACCTCTATTAGGAGTAGAAGAAGATTTTTGGGTAGCATTTCTTCAGAGACGTTCTCAGAGCTAAAGGGAGGCACATTATGAGAATGTGCTTATGCTCTTATTTTGTTCTAGAGGGGCTCATTTCATTCTGCGGGATTGGGACCACCTCTGGGAGTAAAGTCTCACAGAATTATGTGCTGCCGCAGACATCCCAGTGAAAGCCAATATTTCACAGTTCTAATATTTTTAAAAAGTAATATTTAGACCCAAAATGTGTGACAGGATTATTTTGAATTTCACAAATTACCTGATCTAATCTTAGTGTCCCAGCTATAACTCTGAAGATAAATTAATTATATTTTGTTGAAAGATAGCACTGTGGAAGCATATTAAAAGTCTCTTAAAGTTACATGTCTGTCATGAAATATTTTTGGGGGCTCTGGATGACATATTGTCTATTTCATAGAAAATCCTATGTTTTCAAATTTTTGACGTTCCAAGTTTAATTTCACCAACTAATACCCATGGAGTGGTTATCTAAAGTGATATGGAGTAAAGTAATTGGAAATGAAGAGGTGAACAATAATCTAGTTGCTCCATACAAAAACTAAGGAAGCATCTTTGATTCTTTCCACTTCTTCATTACTGCCAATGCTCTACACTCTGCTTCTAAAATAAAATAAGAGTTGCAATTCTGTTGATTTCTCTGCATCTCCATTTGTATTAATCAAGTCAAAACTACCATATTCTTTTGCTTAGACTACTGTGCTGACTGCTCTGCCTCTGGTCTCCACTTTAGATTCTCCATGCAGGAGCCAGAAAGATTATTTTAAAAATGTAAGTTATCATGTCATTCCATCTTTAAAAGTCTTTCATGGGGGAAACAGATGTGGCTCAAGCAATTGGGCTCCCATCTACCATATAGGAGGTCCAGGGTTCGATTCCCGGGGCCTCCTGGTGAAAGGCAAGCTGGCCCACGTGGAGAACTGGGCTGTGCAGGAGTGCTGGCGCAGCAAGATGACCCAACAAAAAGAGACACAGAGAAGAGACAATAAGAGATGCAGCAGACCAGGGAGCTGAGGTGGCGCAAGAGATTGAGTGCTTCTGGAAGGTCCCAGGATTGGTTCCCAGTGCTGCCTAAAGAGAAGACAAGCAGACAGAGAAGAACACAGAGAGCAGAGAGCGAGTGCAAAACAGCGAGAGGGGGTGGGGAAATAAATAAATAAAAATAAATCTTGTTTTTAAAAAAAAAGTCTTTCATGGCTTTATTCATGATGACCCAAACTGGAAACACTCCAAATGTTCATCAACTGGTGAATGGATAACAAGTCATAACACATCCGTACAATGGAATTCTTTCAAGCAATAATGATCAACTGATACATACAGCAGTATGGAGGACTCTCAAAGGAATTATGGTAGGTGAAAGAAGCAAGACACAAAAGGCCACATGATTCAATTTATAAGGTATTCTGGAAAAACAACAGGGACAAAGATCAGATTGGTGGTTGCCAGGTGGTAGGGGAAACAAAGGAACATTTTGGGGTGATGATAGTTACATGAATTTATACATTTGTCTGAAATCATGAGTTACACATGAAAAGGGTGAATTTTATTATATTCTTATAGCTATATATGGTGGTCCTAATACCATAGAATTAACTGTGTCCACCTATATAAAATAAGTTAATATGCCCATTCTCGTAAAATGCCTCCCTTTAACATTAAGAATTGTACCAGAAGGTCTGTGTGGTGCTTCTACCAAAAATAAATATACATGAGGTAAATAATACCACAATAAACAGTACAAAAAAAATAAAAGCATTCTTTTATTTTTTTCTATGGTCTCCCCCTGTACTTAAAATAAAAATCCATAGCCCAAACTATGGCCTGTAAAACCATTTTGAATTGGCTTCTGCCTCACTTTCACCTCATTTTTGCTCTGCCTCACATTGTTTCAGATTATTGGTTGTATTTTCTTAGACATTTGATACTTAATTGTAAAAAAGAATAAATTATTAGCATTAAAATAACATCAATATTTATTAATAAGGATTTAAAGTATAAAACTATGTATTGGTAATTCTTTGATTCATACCTACATTTCTCATAAAAAATTAAATGCACCACCCATTAAAACTCTGTTTTCATCATTAGCCATCCTAATTCCCTCTTAGTTTCTGCAAAGGGAAGAGAAGAGGCAGTCATTTTGAATATCTGGGATGAATTGTGGCCAACTCATTCAATGGCCAGGTATTTTCTGTCATATAGTTTCTTGGTATATGAAAAGATGAATTTATGCTGTATTAACCAATTAAACCAACAACTGATTTTTATACCTATTATGTAACAGGACACATGAGGTGCCATTTTCACTTTATAAAAATGTGAAAATTGAATTTCATTAAATAATACATTCTCTTAATTTATTTACAACTATAATTTAACTTACATTCAATTAAATATATTTCAGAAATATACCTGATAATACGTTGACTGTGGGCCACACATAAATATATAGAGGGCACAATATATAAAGGGATAGATATTGTGGGGAGCACACACCTTGTATTTAATTCTAAGGAATATATACTTTTCTAATAGTGGGAACATATAGAAATAAATAGTTCACATACCGTCTAAATTAGATTTATCAGGCTTTAATAGATGCTTTTTAAATTTTTATTAAAAAATTTTTTTTTGCTTTATAACATCTATTTATTATATCGTTATTGTTATTATTATTATTTTTTATATTTTAAAAGATGATTAGATTACATAAATGTTACACAAAAATTACAGGGATTTCCATGTTCCCCACCTCCCACACCTCCCATAACATCCCACATAAACATCTTTCATTAGTGTGGCACATCACCTGCAATGGATATATACATCCTGGGGCTTTGCCACTAAGCATGGACCATAGTTCACATTATAGACCACACTCTTTCCCACATAGTTCTGCATGTTATATGCTAATGTAAAATGGCCTATATCTGTCATTTTAATGTCACTCAGGATAATTCCCAAGTCCTGAAAAGCACCTGTATTATAACTGCTTTTCCCTTCCCTGCCCCAAAAGTGTCCAGTGGCCACTGGCTAACCCTCACTGTTGTAATTTCTTCCATTGTCTATAGATGCTTTTAAACAGATTCATATAAATCACTAAAATGTCATCTTAAAAAAACAAGTCACATCTATTATCTGATAGTATACCTATCACATTGGTCACATTTACCTATTATGCACCCCAGAAATATGTCAGGACTAGACACATTTTCAGCTCATGTGAGAAACAGGAAAAATATAGGTTGATTTTACAGTGGGAGTATGGGGCTGGGATTTTATGTTTTCTATTTGACTGTTTCACACCTCCCTCCCTTCTTCCTTTCCTTCCTTCCTACATCTCACATTCTTTAGCTTTCCTTTTTTTCTTATCCTAACTGAAAAGATTATGTTCACTGAAAGAAGTTTCCAGTTATGACTCTTGGATATCTTCAATTCCCCCGAAATATTAGCTGTTCAGCATGAATATAATCACTCTCCAAACTGCTTGGTGGTCTGAGTCCCTGTTTCTTTTTTTCTTAGCTAATTTCCTTTTAAGGAATCTAAGAGCGAGATGAGATTACTTGTACAGTGGTGCCACATCCATCACTTGACTAAGGATTGGTTTTCAGCTTTATAAACCAATGGAGTGACCTGATGTTCCAAAGAGAGGGCCTAAAACTCACTGGGCAAAGCTCTAGCTCTTGAAGTAGCTGTTCAGTGTTACAAATATTCAGGTGACTGAGTGATGTTTTCCTGCCCTTGTTAGACAGCTTCCGGAAGTTTTAGGATGTGACTTCAAACAGGAAGCTAGGTTTGATATGGCATGATCTCAAGGCATTCCTAATCTGAAGTTCTTCTAGAAGACCTGGTGAGTTCTAAAACTTTTAGACAGCAAAAAGAGGGGAAACAATTAAAAGGGAAATATCAAGGGCAAGGCCTTCCTTGGTGCTTCTTGGGTGTAATATAACCCAAGAAGTATAACACTTATTTATAGTAATAATAATAATAATACTTGTCCAACGGAATTGTTGTGAGGTTTAAATTAAACTAACACAGCACCTAGCACAAAGTAAAAATGAACTAAATGTTAGCTATTAGTTTTGCTATTGTTGTTGTTATCCTAAAACTCAGCAGATAATTTGGCCATCTGGTCAATTTCCCCATTTTATCAATTATGAGCATAATTGATAGAACACTTGTGATAATTATATATATAGAGAGAAGCATATTGACAGATAGATTTCAAAATTTAAGTAAATTTCTGGAATTTAAAATACTCATAATTTGTATAGAGTCAATTTACATTGTTTTGAGTCAATTTACATTGTTGGTTCAGTTTTGTCCATAAATCTCTCAGTTTCTTGGTTTTTAATTAGGTATAATATCTATAATATAGTATAATATCATAAGGAGGTGACTTATGAAGTTATATATGTTTTATTTTTCAAGGATAACATTTCTTGAGAAATTTGATTAAGTTGAGAAAAATAAAATCTCCTCCTAAAGTTCCTTCAGCATTTTGTAATTCTTCTTACCAAAATGCTAAAATCAAGCAAAAATTCTGTTTATCTCTTGTTACAGCACATACCTTTCTTTGGTAAATTCTATGCTAGGGCTAGGAAGCTAATTATTGAAAATACTTCTTCCAGCAAACAAATAGGCAAATATTACTATGCTGTTTTAATATAGAATCTTAGATAAATTTTCAATGTAAAATATTTAACATTATTTATGGTGTTTATTTCCTCATCTTCCTTTTCCTTCATATTATTTTTACTATAGTTGCAGTGAACAGAAATGACACATTCTGAGATGCCAGTGACCGCTGAACAAAGGTTGAGCAAAGTTAATTTATGCAAGAAAATGCTAGCTAGAAATGTGGGAAGAGCTTTTTAATAAATACATTATTTGTACAGGTCATTTTACCTGCTGGGTATTTCCAGGCATCCACATCATTGTTATTCTCAACGGTCTCTTCTCATGTCTCAGCCAAGCTAAACCACAAAGGACAAGCAGCTCAGAGATTAGGGAATGCTTCTCAGCTGTCCCAGAGAAGTGCTGTGAGCTGCTTTAGGAGTTTCCCAGAAGGCCTGAAAGGACTCAGCATCATCATGTAGAAGAAATAGCCCTGGATTAATATCTGGGGTTCATTTTCTGGCTTTGTGATCGTGGGCAAGTTATCTTTCTCTGTTTCGTCACATGCATAACAAGAGGAGCAACACATACCTTACAATCTGTGTGTGTGTGTGTGTGTGTGTGTATGTGTGTGTGAGAGAGAGAGAGAGAGAAAGAGAGAGAGAGAGAGAGAGACAAAGGAAATAAAGTTTGTAAAATGTTTGCTAGATGTAAAGCCCCCATAGGAGTTAAAGCTATCGCAGTAGTTAAAAGTGGGCAATTGGTCTGAATCCTGGTTCTCCACTGGGAATAGTAGTTGTGCCTACCGCACAGGGTTGTTGGGGAGGAGCACATATAAAACACGTGGAGCGGGAAGTGGGAGTGGCTCAGTCGATAGAGCCCCCGTTTACCATATGGGAGGCGCCCGGTTTGCTTCCTGGGGCCTCCTTGTGAGGGCAGGCCGGCTCCTGCGGCCCCAGGGGCTGATGCAGCGGTACCTCACAGCAAGGGGAAGATAAGCAGACACGGAGAAGACACACAGCGAATGGACACAGCAAGCACAAGCAGCAAGGGGGGGGGATAAATAAATAAATAAATAAATCTTTAAAAAAACAAACAAACACGTGGAGCAATTCTTGATACATATTAGTGCTTTTTGCTATCATTAGTCCACCAATGATTGTTTTCACTCAGAAGTAGATCAAAAGGACATACCTAACATAGATTGTAAGAATGCCAGAGAAATGAGATTAACTTAAAAAAAAAAAAGAACTGAAAAGTAGAATAACCATATATTGTGGATGAATGTATGATTTTTAAGTTCTATATCTTATGTAGTGATAAGATCATTTAAATTACAGAAATATTAACTGAAAGAAGTCATTTTGATCATTTAGGTTTGTGTATTCCTTGGGTAGGCTCATATGAACAGAATTTAGAAAACTTTAGAAACTTTGTTGTCTAATAACTGGTTTTGACTAGAAATAATGTTTTTAATTGGAAGGTATTTTGCATTATTTCATGGAGTTTTGCTTCCCTAGCATTCTTAGTTATTAGTGCATGAAGCACTAGCTAGGTGGTATTTGAAAATTTGGGCATAAAAAAAAAGAATGCTTTATTTCTACATTAGAAAAACTGGGCTAGTGCTTCCCACATGTTAACAGGTGCATTTAGGATTAAAAAATCCCACAACAAAACTTCTTCTCTGCTCAAATGTGAGAAACACTAGATAACCAAAACTCCAAAAGGAGGCTTTTGTTCCAGCATTTCTCAGAATTTTTACTATATTAATGTGTATTGAAAATCTTTAAACGTGGTGCTAGAATGTTTACTGATGTTATTTGACCACTGGGTTCTTTTCTTGAGGATCAATTACTAGGAATACATTTTGGGAAATGTTGAACTAGAAGATCATTGAGTTTTCTTTTCTTAATTTTGAAATGAAGGGGAATACAGTTCATTCAAATGGCATATGAGTTTAGAGTTTTCCGCCACCTTCCCACCTTGTTTGGTTACCTCTATTGGGAAAATTCTTGTAAAGTTAGCTTCCCAGGCAGTTTCTAAGGTTAAGGGATTGTGGCTACTGGCTTCTTCTTTCCCTTCTTCTCCCATTTTAAAAGTGCAAATGTTTCCGCAGGCTAGGTTCAGAGAAATGTTCGTTTTGCCCCTAAGAAGGTCTGATCCTAAGGAGGGAGAAATAGACCAAAGTAGCATCAGTGATTTAAAAAATTGATATTTTTTAATTGTGGGTATCCAAAAAAATTGATATCCAGAAGAACAGCCCTGGAACTTTGAGATATTATTTTAGAGGAGAATTAGAGGCATCAAAAAGTTCAGGACTGTGTTGATGCTGACAGTTATTATTATTATGGGTTTTATCCATTTTCTCTCCGCCAGGAAAGAAGAAAGCAAAAGAAAAAGAAAATCTCATTTAAAGAAGCTGTTTTGTTTGTTTTGTTTTTGCTTTTCCAACTTGGCACAATTGACATTTTGGGTCAGATGATTTTTTATTGTGGGAGGCTGTCCTGCACACAGGAGGATGTTTAGCAGCATCTGGGGCCTCCACCCACCAGATTACAGTAGCATTTCACCCTCAACTGGGACAGCCAGAAATGTCTCCAGACACTGCCAGATGTCTCCTGGGGGTGGGGCAGAATCGCCCCCTTTGAGAACCATTGGTCTACTCCTTTCCTTTAAATGTTTCCGTTAGGTAGTAAATGATGGATATAGAAAAGTAAAGAACATTGTGCTATAAATTATGTCACAACAAAATTGCAAATAAGTTCAGGAGGAATAACAATAAATGGGTTTTGTGACGTTTTTCTGTTTCAGTCTGGATTATGGGATCACTTTCTACGCTTCTAGCAGGCTTATATTTCATTCTTCTGCATCAGTTGGTTGCCATTTCCATTTTAAAGAATATTCATAATATATCCACTTTCTGTCTTGAAATGTTTAAGAAGGAAATCACTACAACTGTGGCTTACAAGATCTCATTGTTGATATAGTCTTTATGGAATTAATAGACATTGAATCATTTGAAGTCAAATAAGTAGTTGTCGAATATTTTGGTTAAAGCTGTAAGCCAATTGGGATGGGATGGCATACAGTGCCTTTCCTGTTTATATTTTTATATTCTTTAGGCTCTAAATTCACACCTATTTTTCTATCTCCCCATAGTTTCAATAACTTATTTTTGTATAGGGATTCGGTTATTAATAAATTGAAGTGGTTCATAATAGTTTAGAAAAGGGAGTGTCTTTGAAAATGAGTTGGTGGTTTTCTAGCACGATCAAGGCTAAAAATGGATTACAAGATTATTATTTTAATTATTATTTGTGTTTATTTTTGTCTTGGGTATGAATAGTCATCTATGGAAAATACATGGTGAATTTAAAAATTTATACCAACTTCTCATGGATTTGAATAACTCCCTAATTAAAGAAAAAGAAAAGAAATAACTAAACAGAAAAAGAAGGGATATGTCTCTTGATACCAGTGGGAGTCTCAAAACTTGTATCAGTGATGTAATCTGTCAATAATTTAACATTTGATATAATATTTTCTGTCTATGTGATATTCAAATACTACATATCTTTTCTAGTTTTAAATGATCTGTCTAATTACAGGATAGGTATAAAGGATCTACATCTTAATTTAATAGCAGGCATATTATTTTATTTTTGCTTTCTGAAAGTTTTTTATTTTGGTAAAAGAGTTTTAAAGTGTTATGCAATACCTTTTATTCTTAGAGTTTATATTAGTCTTGAATAACAAAAAGCTTAAAGTCCATTTTTGAATTTTATATATGATTGAATTCAAGTTAATCATTATTTGTTTTCCTTTTTGAAAAAAAAAAAAAAGATACTCTGCTACCTCTGTCAGATTAGAGGATTTAGGCGACATTCTTGTGCTAGAAAAATGACAAACACTTTTATAGGCTATGTATTTATGCAGCCACAATGAACATAATCCTATTTTTTTGAAGAATGAATAGACTTGACTTAAAAATAAAAATACCTTCCTGAAATCACCTATATTCTATATAGTTCAATAAAAAAATAACTTAAAAGCTTGTTCCTAAGATTTAAATCAGACAAGTCAGCACAATCCCTTGTCAAAGGTCAAACAGATTTCTGTAAAACTCCAAACAGAATATCAATTGGTTCCTGACTAGGCAAAGGAAACGGACAATCCAAATAAATTTCTTTTTGAATACACATTTGCTCATCTTCATACAAGGGTCAAAAACTCAGAATTATCCTGAAATAGAAACGGTGACTATATGACCTGTTTAATGTGTGTTTCTAAACCGGTTTATAATTACCAAATTAATCTCAGAATATATTAAAAACCTATTTGCACGAGCTATGCGCAAGCAAAAAAAGGGAGCAGAGCACGTTACCTGCATTGACACAGAGCTTCGCATAACAAATATTTGTTTTCATAGCTATTGTGGCTTTGGGGGACCAAGTCAATATGAACAGCAGGATACACAAATACAGGGACAGTGCAACTGGAGGTTGTCAGGGAGCAGTATGGTGGCTCTACAAGCTGAATTGTGCTTGGAATAAGCTTTGTCTCAGTATGCGTAAGAGGCTTTGGCAGTGTATCAGCCTTCTGGGGAAACCACTCAGCAGGACAAGGATTATCCGGTGGTTTAATATAGTTTGTGTTTCCCAATTCATAGAAAACTTGCTTCCCTGTCATACTCTTACATTAACTCACTAGGTACTAACTATTCCATCTCTTTTTTCTTCTAGGATTTTAGATTTCTTTTTTTTTTTTGGGCAAAAAAAAGTAATTGAGGTTACTTCAGAACCTAAAAAGTATTTAATGAACATGCTTGAGAAGATACCAAACACTTGACATCTATAGATAACAATAAAACATGACCACAAGTTATTTTACAAATAATTCCCATTTTCTGAAATTGATGTTTCTTTTTTCTTGGTGGTCCTATTTAAAAGGTCCAAAGCACAATTTGACTGTATTTTAATATAACTGCTAATCACTCAAAGTTCCGAATGTATTTCCATTCTAACAATGAGATGCATTCTTTTTTCCTTTTCTTTTCTTGCTTTTTTTTGAGGTTTGACAGAGTTAATTCTATTTAGCTGTGGGAAGACTATACTGTGGTGGAAACCCCATGGTTATTCCAAACGCATGACCATCAAAGAACCAGATTAGCTGAGCGAGGAGGGAAGGGAAACTGTGTACTTCCTGTCTCTTAATAAAGCTAAGATTACAGAAGTATTTAATAACCATTGTGGGTTTTAATAGGAAATTGTGTGAACACTTTGGTAATTTGCTCAATCTATGGTTACTGTTGGAGATTGTTTTGACTAAGCTAGTTTAGATATCTAGGAAATGTTGTAAAACCAGGATCCTATTACACATAGCACTGCTAAGTAATCAACTATAAAAAGACATTAAAAGTTCTTTTTGGATATCTCATTTGCACTGAGAGGAGTGAGTTGCACCGTGGCTAAAGAAACAACAGCAATTGTTTTACAAGCACTGTGAAAGCAATAAACTGTGGATTCCTTATGCAGGTCCAAATGTAGCAGCTGGATTTGGCTTTATGAACCATGAAAAATAGTTCCCATCTGGAGGTTGATGTTGAATAAAGATGCAACAGTAAGACAGCATTATACATGAAACATTTTATAAATGTCTAGCGTAGTCATTGGGACTTTGTAGTTCTAATTGGAAAATAATAATTGAGGATCAATGAGTTTAGTGTCAAATTTCTAAAACTTTTAAAATCTCAGTATTGTGTTTGTTTCATTCATTAAAAACAAACAAAGCAGCAGCAAACTTATTTTTAAAATTTCTAAAGTAATTTTTATTTAAAAGTATTTTCACAGTTATTAACAGTGTCATTTCCTTATTCTGAAATTAAAAATTTATTCCTAATGGTGATACATTCTTTGCCTGTTGAAAATTACATGGCAATGTGTACACTCCACTCCCTCATTATACCACATATTACAACATATTATTTTCTCTTTGAATTAATTCTCTTTTTTAAAAATTTTTATTGGAAGTGGTAGGTGTACAGGAAATTCATGCAGCAAATGCAGAGTTCCCATATACCCACCTAGCACATATAGTTTCCCTATTATTAACAATTTGCATTATTATGGTACCTTTGTTACAACTGATGAAAGAATATTATTATAATTATACATTATCTATATATAGTCCATACTTAACATTGGGGTTCATTGTTTGTGTTGTGCAGGTCTCTGGTTTTTTTTTTTTTAAATTATTCTAGTACACAACCTAAAATTTCTCCTTTCAACCACATTCAACCATATAATTTAATGGTGTTAATTATGTTCACAACATTGTGCTACCATCCATTACTAAAACTTTCCATCACCCTAAACAGAAACTCTGTATTTAAGTATTAAATCCCTATTCCCTACCCCCACTCTGCCCCCAGTAAACTGTATTCTAGTTTCTTACTTTATGCATTTGCTTATTCCAATTATTTCACATCAAAGAGATCATATGCTGTTTGTCCTTTTGTGCCTGGTTTATTTCACTCAACATGATATCTTCAAGTTTTATCCATGTTGTTGCATGTATCGGCACTTCATTCCTGTTTATGGCTGAATAATATGCCATTGTATGTATATACCACATTTTGTTTATCCACTCATCTGTTGATGGATACTAGAGTTGCTTCCATCTTTTGGCAATTTTGAATAATACCTCTATGAACATCAGTGTGCGAGTATCTGTTTGAGTCCCTGCTTTCGATTCTTTTGGGTATATACCTAGAAGTGAGATTGCTGGGTCATATGCTAATTCAATACTTAACTTCTGAGGAACCAGCTAATTGTTTTTCACAGCAGCTGCACTATTTTACATTCCGACAAACAATGAACAAGCGTTTACCTTCTCCAACACTTGTAATTTTCCAATTTTAAAATAAAAACCATTCTAGTAGGTGTGAGCTGGTATATCGTGGTTTGGATTTGCATTTTGTGATAGCTCAAGATGTTGAGCATCTTTTCATGTGCTTTTTGGCCATTTTTATATCTTCTTTGGAGAAACGTCTATTAAGTCTTTTGCTCAAGTTTTAATTGGGTCTTTTTGTTGTTGAGTTGTAGGATACCTTTATATATTCTGGATATTAAACCCTTATCGGAAATGTGGTTTCCAAATATTTTCTCCCATTGTGTAGGTTGTCTTTTCATTTCTGTGATAAAATCTTTTGATACACAAAAGTTTTCAAGTTTGATGTGGTATCATTTATCTTCTTTCCCCCCTTTTGTTGCTTGTGTTTTCGGTGAAAACTCTAAGAAACCATTGCTTAACCCAAGAGCCTGAAGATGCTGCCCTACATTTTCTTATAGGAGTGGTATAGTCCTTGTTCTTACATTTAGGTCTTTAATCCATTTTGAGTTAATTTTTGTATATGGTATGAGATAGGGGTCCTCTTCCATTCTTTTGCATATGGAATTCCAGTTTTCCCAACACCATTTGTTGAAGAGACTCTGCTTTCCCCACTGAGTGGACTTCAAACTTGTCAAATTGAATTGGCCATAAATGTGGGAGTTTATTTCCAAACTCTCAATTCAATTCCATATACTTGCCTTTGTGCAAGTGTCATTCTGTTTTTTTAATAAAATTTTATTGAAATATATACTTCATACGTGAACATATATAAACAATAAATATATAGTAAAACTTGTGAATTTACAAGGCAAACATGCATATCATCATACCATTCTGTTTTGAATACTGTAGATATGTAATAATTCTTAAAGTAAGGAAGCGTGAGTCAGCTGGCTTTGTTCTTTGTCAAGATGTTTTTGGTGTTCTTTGTCAAGATTTGTTTTTTTTTGATAAGAATTTGGTGATTAGCTTTTCCATTTCAGCAAAGAAGACATTGATATTTGATTGGAAATTGCATGAATCTGTAAATCACTTTGGATAGAACTGACATCTTTATAATATTTAGTCTTATGATCCATGTACATAGAATGTCCTTACATTCATAGAGGACTTCAATTTCTTTCAGCAATGCTTTGTTATTTTCCATATACAAGTCCTTTACTCAGTTAAATTTAATCCTAGATATTTTATTCTTTTATTTGCTATTGTAAATGGAGTTTTTTTTCCTTAGTTTCCTCTTATAATTGTTCATTATTGTTGTATAGAGACACTTTGCTTCTTGCGTGTTGAACTTGTACCCAACAAATTGGCTGAATTCATTTATTATCTCTAGTAGATTTTTCAGGATTTTCTATATTTGGATTATGTCACCTGCAAATAGGTAAAGTTTTACTTCTTCCTTTCCGATTTGAATGCCTTTTATTTCTTTTTCTTGCCTAATTGCTCTGATTAGAAATTCCAGCACAATATTGAATAATAGTGGTGACAGTGAACATTTTTGTCTTGTTACTTTCCCTAGAGGGAAAGATTTTAGTCTTTCGCCATTGATATGTTAGCAGTGGGTTTTTCACATACACCATTTGTTATGATGAGAAATTTCCTTCCTATTCCTACTTTTATAAATGTTTTTCTTTTTTTATTAAGAAAACAGTGTTGGATTTTGTCAAATGCCTTTTCTGCATCACTTGAGATGATTGTGTGTTCTTTTCCCCTTTGTCTTTTTCTTCTTTTAATGTGGTGTATTGCATTAATTAATTGATTTTCTTATGTTCAACCACTCTTGCCTACCTGGACAAATCCTATTTGATCATGGTGTGTAATTCTTTTAATGTGCTGTTGGATTCAGTTTGCTATTTTTTTTGTTGAGGGATTTTGCACCTATGATTCATGAGGGATATTTTCTCTTCTTTTGATATCTTTATCTGGCTTTGGTATTAGGATTATGTTCTATTTCTTTCTTTTTTTTTTATTCAATGTTTCTAGGAATTTGTTAATTTCATCTAGGTTTTCTAATTTATTGGTGTATGGTTGTTCATAGTATCTTCTTATCTGTTTTATTTTTTTGTAGGGTCAGTAACAATATCCTCTTTCATGGGAAATGACATTTTTATTTCCTGATATAATTAAGCATAAAATGATTAAAATTGGAAAGAGAAGAATTCTTTTTCCATTTATCTTTACGATTCTCATTTCCAGAATATATTAAATGTGCCTTTGCAGATATGGGTCAGATTTTTCTTACCCAGTGTTTTTCCTCCAAGCCCAACCTTATGATAAAATTGTACTGTTCCATAAATCTTTCCCTGATTCTTCTCAAGTACCTTTGGACTTGCAGAACTAGGATTATTTTGATAATTCCTTGGACAGTCATATATTTCCTTGTGATGTACATATCTATATTTGCATGTATATTTATTATAGTCTACTCTTTAGATATGCACACAAGAAAATTTTATTATTCCAAGCACATTGTGACTTCCTTAAAAGCAAAAACTGTGTTTTTGCAATATGTTAACTCATAATTCACAGCATTTTATGATTGGCACATAAATTTTTGTTACCTCTCTATCTTTGAAAAATCATTAAATCAGGTCCTCAATCATGGGTGATTTTGTTCATTGGGGGGCATTTGGCAACGTCTGGGGGCAATTTTGTTTCTTACAAGAGAGAGCAAAAGGGGTGCTACTGACATCTGGTGAGTGGAGGCCAGGATGCTACTAAAATCTTACAATGCACAAGGCAATCTGGACAACCAAGAATTTTACAGCCCTAAATTTATAGTGCCAAAGTTGAAAAAGGCTGCATTATTTGAAATCCAATGGTCACACAGTTAAAAACAAAAATCCAAAAAGGATCTTTAGTGAGGAAACAAAAATCTTTTTATAAGTCTTATTGTAAAATAATTAATGTAATATGTCTACCCAAGATTTTACTTAATCTCTCATAGAATGTGAATGTTAGGCATTTTTCCTTATAGAAATCATATATTATACTATTTCCCAGAGCAATGAGCTTTGCGAGGTAATATCTTTTCAGGTTTTAAAGCAAAAACCTAGGATGAAAAACCCAATAGAAAAGCCATAGAAACTCTCTCTGTTTCCACTAGGCAGAAGAAAAATAAAAATTGAGGCCGTTTTTAAATTTTGTGTATTTTAGAAACATGACTAGTTTCAATATTTTAACCTGAAAATCTTTTATCTGCTTCACTCCTCTCCCCAGCCTGAGCTACGTATCTATCTCTATTCTTATCTTACCTCTTTTATAACGATACCATAATAAATTTAATTGTATATGAGTGAGCTGTAAATTTCAGAAAGGCAGGTGCAATGGGACGTTTTTATCTTAGGGGTTAGGAAGTCTCATGGGAAGGAAGTGTGAGCTCTACCTCAGGATGGTAGTTGATTGAGATTGTAAGGAGTAATATTGAATACAGCATGAAGTTTATCTGGTTATTATTCTGAGGCCCAATCATCCCCTCCTCTCTGCCCCACACCCTATGACTGGTGCCAGAATCCCTAGAAGACATGTCATGAAGGCCTTTGTCCCTCCAGCAAAAGAAATTCCTGTTTACTGTTTCTATAGCCATACAAAGTAAGGTGAGGTGAACGAATGAACCATAATAATAGTCACATCTTTGTGAATATCGGTGTGTTATATATTTCTTTTCAATATCTGAATGTCTTTTCTAATTTGAGAAGTGGAAACATCAGGAATCAACTCCTGTTTTTCTCTTTTAAATACCTTTCTTTCTTAATTTCTAGAATGTCTTTCAAACCTCAATAAATACAATTACAAAAATTTTTAATAAAGGTGGTTTCTTTGAAAAAGCCAGGAACAAATTCTGTGTTGGTGTTCATATATTTACAGACATCCTCAGAATGTTTTTTCTTTAAAAATAATTTGTGAAAGTTGGGATTTAGTAAATTAAGTATGTAATTTTCATTGTGCTGTAGTTTTAAATTCTTAGCTCTGAAATTGCACTTTAGTAACACCACTGGATATGTACTTTGCTGGAGATCAAACTCTGTTACAGAAATACTAATATCTATGGAGATATTGAGGGGGCTCATGGTTATTAAGATACTGGCAATGAAAAAATTTATGTATTCTGTCACATAATACCATGATTTCAAAAAGTAATTTCCTTACGGTTTCTCTGAGAAGCATCCTCAACAACCACCATGCAAGAGGTGCATTTATTCAGACCTGAAATTTTATAACTGCCCACCTTTATTTCCAAAATCCTGCTTGCTATTATATTAGCAGTCATCAATTTTCTCTATTTCCCTTTCTTCCCTTCTTTCTTTCTTTCTTTCTTTCTTTCTTTCTTTCTTTCTTTCTTTCTTTCTTTCTTTCTTTCTTTCTTTCTTTCTTTCTTTCTTTCTTTCTCTCTCTCTCTCTTTCTTTCTTTTCTTTCTTCCCTCCACTCTCCTTCACTCTTTTCCTCTTCTCTTCCTCCCTTCCTCCCTTCTTTCTTCTCTCTCCCTTTCTCCCTTATTTCCTTCCTTCCTTCTATCCTTTCATTCTGGATTTTTTTTCTGGAATTCTTTCTTTCTGGAAGAATTTAATTTATTCTTATAAAACACTAATACTTGGAAAACTAAAATATTTTGTAAAGCTCTTTCAAATAATTTATTTTTCCTTCCTCAGTTATAATTCCATGTAAGTTACAAATGCACATTAAGTTGTCTTTAAAATTATTTGTCTCCACGTTGAGCTTACTCTAAAAATGAGTGACCAATGGAATAACTGCCGCAGTGCTTTGAAGTAAGGCAGCTATCATCATTCTAGCCCAAGAATGGAGACTACTGCTAAATTATAAAAAGTAATCCCTTATTGCTCAGACACATGGAAATGATTCACTATTTTGCAAATCATCTCTTTCTCCTAATAAGTCTGGTTTGGCCTGGTCAAACATAATTGTGAGTGCAGAAAAATAATGTGGGTATCTTAAAAGCTGCATGGTGTTAGACCTTCAAAGGAGTCAGTATGTAGGCTGTAGATGCAGACAGAGGTGGAGGGTATTCAGAATTAGGGAATTTGAGAAAAGGGAGATATAATAGCAAAATATAGTTCCTCTAAGAAATTTAAAAACAAACAGGCAGAAAAAAGATATAAGTAATATGTATTAAGAGCTAACCTCAAAGTTAAGTTTCCTTTTTGTTTACATTATATGCAGGAACTTCCCACTGTCTAATTATCTTTTCTTTCTTTTCATGTATAACTGTCTAATCACACTGTGAACTCTTGAGGGCAGGGATTGAATTTCATTCTTTATGTTTCCTTGGCTGAATGAACTGAAGTAGCAAATACTCTCATTTGAACAATCAGGAGATATGAAAAATCTGTGGAAATTTAGTGGCTTGGAAAATCATCACCGAACTTTAAAATATATTATTTTTTTCAAAGCTACAAAAAAGTATGGAAATAATATAACAAACCCGTGTATAGCCAACACAGACACGTAACAAATGTTGACAGTTTGTCATTTTTACTTCGAATCATTTTTAAAAGTAAAGTTCCTTTTTTTCCTCTTCAATCCTTCCACCTCCCTCCCTCTGCATAGCAAAATCATTGTTCTGAAATTGGTGTGTTTGCTTCCTTTCCATATTTTTAATACATTTTAAGATAAAAGCTATAACCAAAAGTGTATTGTTTTTCATGTTTTAAAACTTACTTGAATGATTTAGTACTCCATGAGTCCTTCTACATCTGATGAATTTGAAGTAGTATCACATTATTTTCACGTACATTTACATTTCCCTGATTTCTAGTGAAATTGAAAAATATAATATAGATTTATTTGCCATGTGAAGTTTTTCTTTTGTGAATTGCCTATTTATATCATCTGCCCATTTTTCTAGTGTTTTTTTTTTAACAACAATAAAACGGTGAGTTATATGCATTGCCAATATCCTCTTCCCGTCTGATTTGTCTATAAATGTTTATAGTGCCTTTAATATAGAGGCATTTACATTTTAAGGCAGATAAAATTAATCTGTTTTTTTTCTGATATGAGCTATATTTGTTTTATTTAAACAATCTTTAGGTACCAAGAGATCATAAAATTTTCCACTATATTATCTTCTTTACTCATTTCAGTATTTAATCCATCTGGAATTTATTTTGGTGTATGGAGTGTGCTAGAGATCTTATTGTATTTTGTCTCATATGGATAGCCAATTTCCCTGGCCCTTTTTCTTAAACAAAACATCCTGTGCTCATTGCTTTTTAATGCTGTATGCCAAGTTCCCATATATACATGAGGTTGTTTCTGTTTCATTGATCTATTTGTATGCAAATGCCACTGAATTTTAATTACTATATTATTATATTGTGCCTCAGTATGTTCTAGAGTAAGTCCTGCCTTTTGGTACTGGCCATTATTAGCCATTTTCACCTTTGTATAAATTTTCGGATAAGCCTGTCTGATTAAAACAAGTTGTTATTTTGATTGGATTTGCATTGCATACATCAATTATGGAAAAAATGACATCTTTATGTATTGAGTCTCTCCTACTCTGGTTATCGTATATCTTTTCAGTGTTTAAAAGGGTTTTTAAAAATGTCCTTCCTTAAAATGAACTAAGCATGTTTGAGTTAAAACAACAACAACAACAAAAAAAACTGTCTCTCAATTATTGCCAGAAAATGATACCAAGACTAGCAAAGACTTTGCAATTCCACATATATAAATTCTCTATATAGGTTTTACCTATATAGAGACTTATTTAGACTTATCCTTAGTACCTCATTGATTATGCTGTTATTGTTAATGGGATTTTTTTCTAGAGTAGATGGACAGGAGTGAAGATGTCTGTGTTCTGGAACAAGTACTGAGTTCAAATTCTAAGCCCACCAATTACTAGCTGTGTCTCAGTTTATTTGCCTCTAAATTTGGAACAATAATAACACTATGCAATAGGGTTGTTATGAAGAGTAAATGAGTTACCACATGCCCAGACTATAGCTCTCAATAAATTTCAGCTATTTGCATTACTCCTACTTCTTAGTTTATGCTGTTATAAAGGATACTATTGTTTTTTTGTATGTTAGTCTGTAGAAAAATTTGGATTTTTCCTGATAAAAAATCATATCATGCATGAATAATGACTACTTTATCTTTTCTTTTTGCATTCATATATTGCTTATTTCTTCTTCTTGTCTTATTGTGTTGGCTAAGACCTCTAATATAATGCTTCATTTAAGCACATTGTTACATCTTACTCATACAAGTTAGATTTTTAGAAAAACTTGTGTAAGTTTCTCCTTTTGCCAATGATTAATTATCATAAAAGTTGTAATTTACTTTTTCTCCTTTTTTAGATATTTAGATATTTTGCAAAAAGACTTGGAACTACATATCAAGCTTTTCCTCTGCATCTAATGTTAATGCCTCTGTCACACTGATCTCCTTAAATCTTACTGATCATCAGTATGCAGCCTAAATGCCACCATCTCCATGAAACTTATGGTTTATCCTAACTGGAAGTGATATCTCCAACCTCTTACCACTTATCACTTCATCAGGATCTCTCTTGATGTGCTCTATCCTCCATTATGGGTAATATACATGTTTTACCTTTTCTACAAAGATCCTAAGATTTTTGAGGTCAGGATCAGTGTCTATTTTGTTTTTAATTTTCCTCTACCTACTAGTAAAATTCACCCTTAATAAATTATAAATAAATAAAGGGAAGAATAAATAATATCTGGAATTGAATGTCAAAAAAGTCTAAAATTTATTAGGGAAGAAGGCACAGAAAAGAAACATATTTTTTCTTTTATAGTAGCTTTTCATCTTTCTTAATGTGTGTGGCCGTGAGCATACCTACATATAATTAATATTCTGCAACAAAGTAAGAATTTGACTACCACTGTGATTTTTGATTAACTGTACTAGAATATGTGACAGAATAGTAAGATAGTACAAGAGCACCCTCATGGGGACAACCAGGATGCACAAATAAATGTCATACATTTCTATTTAACAGAAGACCTAATAATCTCTTCTTCTTTATTCTCTCCAGTGCTTAAGCCAGGAAATTTCAGGAATGTTCTTTGGAGAAACATTTTTCAAGAAGTGAGATAATTTTGTGGTGCCAATAAATATGATATTTTGATATTTCTTCCTGTGTTTTTTTTAAACAGAAGAGGAAGTCCCTAATGTAAAAATATAATGTAGTTATCCCAATCACCACTCACTCTTGCAGTTTTCCATAGTTGCTTTATCTTAAATGGATTTTGCTCCTTTGGGATCCAAGTTCTCAGCTTCTAGACTAGTTGTCATAGCAAATAGAAAATGTCTGGCATAAATGGCAGGCTGTTTCTTCTCTGAGAAGTAAAAGAACCCTAGGTTCTTATTCATGAACCACACAGAGCTTTGTACAAAAAAATGTTCTATATAGGCAAATATAAAATACCCTAGAAATAATTCCCCAAGTTCTTCATTTATGCTATCTCTGTTTTTAGGAACTTGATCTCAACTTTATTTCTCAAAATATACCTGCAGAGGTCTGCAGGTTTCACAAGCCAGCATCTGTTCCTGGAGGCAAGGCTTCCAGCTTGCATTGACTTTCAGGATCTCCCTTCAGGCAAACACCTGGAAGCAATCATCTGCAGATGCCCGTCTGCAAGCAGATGTATGTGGGTAGGACAGCAGCACTTTATGCCATTAGAACAGCTGGGAGGAGAGGAAAATGAATGTGCTTTCCTTTCCTTTGTGTCATATAAAACTCCCTAAGAGCATTCTCACCTGGAACCCATTTTCCTTCTCTTCTAGTCTTTCCTTATTTTGATGGATAAAGAAACTTGCCTCACACATCCTTCCGGATTAAGAGGAAGTTTGCTCTTCCTTGACACCAATTACATTGGTTGAGAATATTGATCTGCAGGCACTCTTATATTTGCCTAAAATAACTTTTTTTTTTTTTTCCTGCCAGAAAGAGAACTCCTTGAAGGGATTACTTCTGACTTTGCAATTATTCTACTGTATGGTGTCTACTACAAGTCCAGATACATAGAGATACTCATAAATAATTGTGTTTGACAATCCACATCTCAGGTGTGCCTGTAAAGTCAATGTGAATAATTATATTTATCATTATAAAAAATATACCTTCAGATCCAGTTTACTGATGAGATTTATTTCGGAACAAGTACTATTTTGGCATAGTATTTGAGAAACATATTAAATTTCCTTATTTAAAAAATATTTAAATCAAAGTGCTGTATTCACAATGTTAAAAAATCCAATAATAAAGAATGCATAATAAAAAACATTAGTTTTTTTGTCATACTCTTCTTGTCTTCAGTCTCAGTCACCTGAAGTTAACCTCTTGTAATTACTTCTTTTTTAAGTTTGTGTCTTGTTTTGCTCCATAACACCAAAAAATATGTAGATACATCTAATTTTTTAATTTAATGGCATTATCAATTTTCCCATTACGAAATATGAGAATTAGCTCACACCAACCCAATTTTCCTTCTCTCCTGGCCTCAATTTCATTAGCTATCTTGTTACATTTAAATCTTCTATTGGATACATTTTGGACCTTTAAATAATATATTTATAACTCTACTGTGTTATCAACTTTTCTTGGTATCTCAAATCCCCTGTATGTAAGATAACACCTGTTGAGCCTTCCCTCCAGTCCACCATATCTCGCTGTTTCTACTTCTTGATTTCTCTTGGCCAAAGCTGTTTACATTTACTTTTGTTTTTATCATTCTACTGTTAACATTTATATTTTGTTTTGACAAAGTTGTTAATGTTTACTACCTTTAAGTAAATTGCCTGTGTTTTGAGTATAGGTTCTGCCTAAAAGTTGAAAAACTGCCTAACAGTTGAAAAACCAGTAAATGAAATTTACTTTATCATTATGTAAACAGAGTCTACATAAACAGAGTACATAAACAGAATTTACTATAGCCACATTTCTTTATAGGATGAAAAAAACCAAAATATGCTAGGATTATATTTCTTTGTGTTCATAGGACAATTTTCTTGACATGAAAAATAAATGGATTCTGTTAACTTAAGTGCTTAAATTTTGTGACTTTTTGGATTTGCTTACAGTTTTTTTTGGGGGGGAGGTAACATTTACTTACAGGGAAAGACACATTTTAAATGTATATAGTAAAGCTTTGGCAAATGCATAAACACAGGTAATGCAAAACTCTATCAAGGTATAGAATATTTTAATACCCCAGAAAGAAAAAACTAAACTGCTAATACATGCATCTCTCATGTTGAAAGAAATAATTGGGTTACAAAAGAGTAAGCTGTATGATTCCATTTATGATAAGTTCTAGAACAGGCAATACTAAACCATAATGGAAAAACATCAGAAAAGTGGTTGCCTCTGGGGTTGGGAGAGCATCTACTGTTAGGAGCACCCATCATTTGGCGGATCATTGATAGCACATTTAATAATATCAAGAAACTCATTTTCCCTCAGCTATTGCAAACCTTTTCTATTGAGGGTTTTCGTCCTATGTAGTCCTCTTTTCTTAATTGATTTAAAAATACTTATTTTAGCTGACTAAATATTTATAACAGAAAATAAAATTTCTATGTCTTGGAACTTTCTTTTAGTTCTTAAAAAAGATACTTTTGCTCTTGAAATAGTGAGAGATTGTCAACTTTCAAAAGAAAACACAGCCCTCAAAACGTACTTAGTAAGTGTATTCTTACTAGAAATCTCACTAGATTCCTAGAGGGCAGGGGCTATGTTTTGTCCATTGCTGTATCTCTAAGGGTAGAACACGATGTATACTCAGCAAACATTTGTTGATTAAATTAATATTATCACCCTTGTTATAAATCTCATGACACTGAGAATTTCAAAGGCTTTATGCAAGATCACAGAGCTATTAAATGGCAGAACTCTCATTTAAATTTAATATACGGTCTTCCTTATTCAAAATCCAGATTGCCTTTCTCATTTTCTATTGATAGAGGTTCCTAGATAGAGAATCTAGGGAAGAACTGAGGGCCTTTGCCATCCTAAATGAAGTAATGAATATAGAATTAGGTACCCAGCCCAGTGGATTCAGAAGCAAAATTAAATATAGCATGTATGATGATAACTGTTGGCATTTACAATAACTTTATGTGGCATTATGTGGCATTATATATTCATTAATTAGTCTACATAATATTTCATTATGTGAATCTTCATTACTGAATTTTAAGTACCTCAGAAACAACACTGAATTAGTAATTAAACCAAGCCACGTGAATAAACAGACACTGGTACAGCAGTCTATGAAGTCAAAATAAACATTTATGTTCTTGAGAGTAAGGACTAAGAAATCAGGCTTTTCTCATCCTATAAAGAAAACTTTATTTTCACTTTCCCTAGAGCATCATTCCTGATGAAGCAACCAGACAATTCCAAGAAGAATATAAGTCACTGAATCTTTATATTTAAGTCAATTGTTAAGTATCAATTTTTAAAAGTTTATTTTTGAATTGAGGGAAATTAGTTATTTGAGATTTTATTATCCAACATATATATTTCCATGTAAAATTCCAATTCCCTGACAATGAAAAAAATTGAATGCATTTTTAAAATATACTTCCATTGATTGTATTTAAACTTTCCAGGTTGAAGGCAGAGTAAATCCAACCAAAATAGATATTTACATCAACCTAACGAAGTAAGGAAAAGAAAAAAATAAAAAGTTTTGAAAAGTATAAAATATGCTTTAAAAATGACATTTTTATAAAATGTATACTGTAAAGTAAATCTTTTTAACCATTCTTTTCGAGAGAGAAGAATGGGAGGCAAACTTTGGAATAGATATTTACTTTGTTTCAGAAAGAGATGTCTGTGAAAATAGGCATGTTCTAGTTAAAATGGGATTCTGGAAAGCGAGAAGACTATTCTATATGTATTTTCCCCCCTAACAAAGGAGCCCCAGGAGGCTATTGAGTGCTGGCTTAGAGCCTTAAGGTAATGGCACAAACAACAATTGCAGGCGAATGGGATTTTCCTCTGTGAATTCTGATTTTCTCAGGGCTTTCCAGAAACAATATTCTTGGGAACCTGGAGAAGAGGCTGAGTCTTGCTTCTTCTGTCTGGTGTGGGAAGAGGGAGAATAATAACAGACATTGTGCAAGGCTCTACTTACATGATGATACTCTGTTTTTATGCCCTTCATCAGACAAGACAATTATTTTTATATGGGTAAAATTAAAACAGATCAAGTTAGTAGTCAAAACCCCGACTAATAATAGTTATTCTCCTTTAAAAATATAAAAATTGTACATGTTGCCTAAGCAGAAGACATCCAGGAAGTCTCAGGACTTGGTCTGCATTGTGTCTTGGTACTATATTATTTCAGGTACTGAAGTAAGAGAACATCTGCACTATGGAGGGAATAGGTTCACTAAAAGTCCCTAGAGGTTCACATAGCTAGGTGAGGGTGAGCACTGCAAGAGATCACTCAAAGGCTTGGAAACAGCACATTTCTTCTTGATATCTCTGACTCCAGCTTTAGTAAATGGATGTTACTCTGGCTTTGGGTACTCCTTAAGTGTCAATTTGACTATTAGTATTACTCTTGAAGCAGGAATCATAAGCATGAGACAGTAATATGGCATCATAAAGGAAAACGTCGTCAAAAACCTCTATAGTCACTGAAGATGTTGCCTTCAATTGAGAAATACTTAAAAAAAACCACAAACAAACTTGAAAATAGAATCACACATTTCTTCTCTTTAAAAATTGCCTGTCAAGTTAGTGGTGAAGAAGTGTGAATGAAATAAGCTATTTTGTAAGTAACTGATTCAAAACAGAGTTTATAGGGCAATCAGATGCGACGATGGTCTAGCCATATGTTTCACTAGTATACACTTGTGTTATTCTATTTAGGCCAGATTTGTGTTCTGTTTGCACAGGATTTTTTTTTTTTTTTACTAGACTTCAGAATTGCCAAAGAACTTGCATCAAGAAATTGTTTTTAAAATTTCTTGAGAAGAAATACACTTGGGCAATATACATTTAAAAAGATTCTCAATCTTTTTACAAGAGGAAGAAATTCAAATTGTTAAAAAGATAATTTTGACTATCCACTTAAGAAAAAAACGTTAAGAGAGATATTCTTAAGATCTGGTATTAGCAAAGATGAAGCACAATGAGTACTCTTCTGAACTGTTATGAGCATAAAAATTGGTACAATCATCTTGACAATCCATATCAAATTTTAACTTTTGTGTACTCTCTGATTCAGCAAACTTCTTTGTTGAAAGTTATTCATCGGAAATGACTGGACAAATGTACAAAGATGATTTGACATATTGGAATAGTAACATTGTAATAGCTGGCAAATAGCCTGAATATCCATGAATCAGTCAAATAAATTATGGTGTGTCTGGGTAACAGAAAACTCTGTGATTACTAAGAATTACATTGTATATTTACATTTACTGACAAGGAAAGTTCCCTGTAAAATGCTCTAGAGTGAAATATGTAGAATAAAATTCAGCGTTATAGTGTAAGCCCATTAAAAGTGACATATGTGGTGGTGATGGTAGCACAACACTGTGGACGTTAATTAACTCCACTGAATGTGGTTAAAGAGGGAAGTTTTATGTTGTCTATATGTTACTAAAATAACAATAAAAACAAAAAGCCCATAGGACTGTACAATACAAACAATGAGCCCTAATATAAACTCTGGACTATAGTTAGTAGTAAAATTATAATAATATTCTTTCATCAATTATACCCAAGGTATGACATTAATTCAAGGTGTTACTAATATGGGAAGTTTATGGGAACTCTGTAGTTTCATGATTTTTCTGTATATCTACAACTTCTCTAATAAAAATGTATATTAAAAAAAAAAACTGCATATGTATGTATTGAGAGATGTTTGGAAACATGCTCCACAAAACGTTGAGTAAATCTTCCTTGATAGTGGGATTATAGATGATGTTTAAAGTTCTTTTTTATATTTTTCTCTTTGAACTTTGTACAATGAGCATATAATTAAAAAAAAATAAAATCTATACCAATTTTAATTTTTTAAAACAAACTCGTTGAATGATGTAAGTATATATATTTTATTTTCAAAATTAAATGAAAGCAAATAACACCAGACTTAAAACATTTGTTCATTTCTTTCCCTTCCCGCAGTTCCTTTGGGATGTTGATTAAGCAAGCTATTTATTTTATCTGTACACTTTTATGGGGTTTAAAAATTAGTTTTATTCCTCAAATTGTATAATTTGGTAAATCGAGTTACAAAGATTGTTATTTGTTTAGATTTGTACAAGTAATCATTTAAATAAAGATAGAATTGTAACTAACAGGATAGGAGCAGATTTTCTTGGCCTTTAGTTTTTGTGAAATATTTTGTATCCCATTTCCTAAGTAGCATTGATGTATTATTCTTTTCATTGCTATAATGCCCCACTAAAAGTCTAACCATACTGAAAGCAAATTATTGTACTTTATTTTAAAATTTGTTTATTTTTCATCTTGGGAATTTACTTTTCATAAATAAAAGAGTGACTATTTCAAGAGTTTGGAGTATTGAATTTTAGCTTTTGAAAGATGTCATTGTTCGAAATAACATTACTAATAGAGCTTGTTCCTGAACAAATGCTCCTAATAGAAGTCTAGGCTTAATAACAGGGATAATTGTAACATATTCTGAGAATGTATGTGCAGCTTGAAGCAAAATGGAGGTTGTACTGAATTTCCCTGTTTTTGAGCTCAGGGTGTTTCAGCTGTCACATCTCTGCAAGCTTTGAAATTAAACACTCATTATATTATAGAAATTAAAAAATGGAATTCCAAAAAACAGCAGAAAGTGGAGTCATAATTTTAAAAAACTTTTCTTAAACAATTTAAAATTGTGAATAAATGAAACCTACCATGCAGTATAACAGTAGGTATCATTCAACATGAATGAAATTCACGTCCGTGATGCAAATGATAAGTGTCATGGGTAGACAAAGAATTTTGTACTTATCTATGCTAGACACATAAGTACTATTTAACTTTTTAGTAAGAAAGAATTATTTAGTAAACCCTTCAACTTGCTTCATTTTTCTTTTAATGACTACTTCTTAAAGATAACTTCTACTCCAAAATGAAAATGAGTCAGTTTGGGGCAATGACTCATTAGGTAATGACACTATTGACTCATTTACATTTTAATATTTCTGGGCTATGTGGAAAATTTCTCATATTTTGTTGATAAAGTTGTCCTCCAAATTCTTTCCACTCAAGGTTTTTTACCAGTTATTTCTGTGCCGATAATATGCCTCCTTCTATTTGTACCAAAGTCATTTCTTTCTAAAGAGGTTACACTCTTTAAGGTATGTACTTGATAAAAAGATTGACTGGATACTTTGAAGAAAAATAGGGCAACAGACAAAAGACCTCTGAGTTGGAAAGAAGTTAATTGTCATGTAGGTGGAATGATATAAGAATCTTAAGGACTCCATAAAATCAGTGACTCTTCCGATTGGCATTTTTTAGTTAACTAGCAAAAAACAGAATCAATGATTTGTAAAAACTCAGTTGATTGACATGTCATTTGAATGAGCTGAATTCACAGAAGGTAATTAAGCTGAATTAACAGATGAAATTGTTTGAGTCAGTCTCTCTTCTAGCTGAAGGATGGCTTTCTTTTTTTCACCTAGTCACTTTTAGAGAACAAACTGTCCAGGTTCTTTTTAACCCCTAAGAAAATAACTTGCCACAGAAACTTATAAAGAGTTTTACTTTATATTTGAGACTTCAATGTGTTACTTTTATAGATCGTAGATAAGTAGACTTACACAAAAAACAAAATAAATTGAAATTGCAATTTAGCAAAAGTAAGAAATAATACTAATCCTAGACTCATCACTACAAAGAAATTCCATGTTAAGTATCTCTATTTTCTTATCTTATAAAATGAGGGGTGTATTGGGTTTTCTAAGATGTTTATCAGCTAATTATTGGTTTGCACCAATATATTTAGTATTTACATAAACTTTTGATTTCATTATAATTTCTTTGAAATGTAAGAGAAAACTTCTTGCTTCATTTGGAAATCTGTAAAATTTCAATTGAAGCTTGATTTTACTTGGAAAGAGAGACTGGAGATTTTATGTTAGAAATGGGATGACACATTCCAAAACTCTTTAGTTGATAAATGACGGAGAATCTTAGATTATTATACCTATTATAATTAGATTATTATACTTATTCTTTGAAGCTATTATGTATTCTGTGCAGACCCTTGGATGATATACTCTGTGATTTTCTTTGACAATTGAATTTTGGGGGAAAAATCAAGCTACCCACAGGATTTATGATTTACTTTTGTCTTTCTTTCTTTTTTCTTTTTCCAAACAATTACCACTGTAGTTTTATAGATGAGAAGAGTAGTAGTTATGCCTATCAAATTGTTTTATGTCTTCACATGTGTCTGGTTATGTTCAATTGTATGCTGGTCAGTGTGTTTGAAAAACTATTTGTAGGCAATATTTGAAGATGATGGTATCTTCCTCCAAAAAGAATTCTCTTTGCTCTGTCCTAGCACATGGGCACTAGCAATCCACAACTACTTTAACACAAAGTCAGAGCTTGCTATATTCTTGTATCAGAGATGACTTGAAGCGAGGGAACAGTCCATTCTAGAGCTAGTTTGCTTCAGGTGCAACTTAATTCTTAGAGTGCATCTCTTTGAGTCCCATCCTAAAGTGGGGGTTAGTTATCAAAGTATCCACCTTTAGTGAGCCCTGGAATCTATCTTTTTTTTTTCTTCAGTCCTGAGTGTTCTCCAAAAGAGCATCACAGCTGATTACCTGTCCACTTCAAGACAGGCAAATCCTTACAGGATGAATATAATCTGAGGGCCAGATTTACCTCTCTGGATCTCGGACTGGTAATTCCTTACTAGAGTTTTATCTCTACATAATTTAAAAGATATTTACAACAATGTAAAGTGTTGGTGGAGGAATAATGTATGGCAATTCTGCATATTATGCATGTTTTTTTGTAAGTTCCCAACTTCTCTAATAAAAAAATGAAAAAAATTGAACTTAAAAAAGTTTAAAATGCCAAAAATTATGATAAAAGAGAGCAAATGAGGAAACTGGAAAAGAATAATAAGAAGAAATCCAATCAAATGTATCAATGTTTGTAGAAAAAATATTTCATCTAGGATTTTAGTTGGCTTGAATGGAAGGGTGTATTCAAATTACTCTGCCAATAACAGAAGTGGAAGTCCCATAACTCCTTTTAATTGTAACTATTCCCTCATCTAATTTTCCTCCTTGGGTGTTCTCCTTTGTGAAGTTATTGTTGTTAATTATATTTCTATCATATATTTATTAGCACAAACATATATAAATATAATTATTTGCCAATTGTTATCTAACCTTAGTAGAATTAAAATTACCGAGAAGCCAGCTATACAGTTTACATTTCTTGAGTTACATGAATGTGTATGTGCTTTGCTATCAGAACATGTATTTGACTCTTGCATTCTTCATTTACTAGCTATGTGCTTGGACTAAATAGGATAATTAAACTCGCTGATCTAATTTTTTTTTGGCCTATAAATAAGAATTTTAAAACTTGCTTTACAGTTAATGAGAAGTATTTCACATGAATAAAATAATATTTGCATATGATAAGAGTGCAGGGTATTCCCTATTCTCTACACTTCACATTTAACTTATCTTTCAAGATCGAAGAGTTAGATCTTTGAGAAAGTGGCCTTTCCCAGGCTTCTTTTCTCCTCCCACAAGCTCTTGAGTTAGGGAATTAACATCAATGATTCAATAACTTACTCCTTTCAAAATATATTATTATTATTATTGTTTTATTCGAGTGGCTCCTGTATTAGAATGTCAAGTTTTTGAGGACAAGGTTTATGTTTTGCTCTCTGAATCCCCAGAATCTAATACAATTCCTCAAGCAGTATAAGTGCTCAACATTTATTGGAATCAATAAATATATTTTATTGTTTCAAGGATTCATCAAATACATTTATTTCTTGCTTCAGCTCAAATGGGGAGAGAAATGAAATACCTGTCTGTGAATATGCATAACTATTTTCTAAAAATTACATTTTGAACTGTAGATTACCTCTATATGGGTGCTAGAATGTTTTCCTATGTACCTTAAAAACTTTATATCATTCTGGAAACATAGGAATTATTGAATTTGTTTTCCTCATTTCTCACTTTTCTTCTTTTTCTTCCTCCCTCCCTGTTTTCGTTTCTCCTATCTTCTTTCCCTCCCTCTCTCCTTCCTCTTTTCCTTCCTTCCTGTAACATTTTTATTGTAACATGTAACATATTTTAAGAAAAGTACATTCAACATATACATATATTTAATGAAATGTTATTAAGAAAAACTTCATGTTAACTACAGCACAGGTCAAAAACAGAACCCTTTTATTTTGCTTCTTTAGCTCAATATTATGTTTGTAAATTCATGCACGTTGTGGTGAATAGCTCTCTTTCATTTATTTTTTATTGCTGTATGGTATTTCATAATACATTTCTCTTATCCATTGCACTCTTGACAGATATTTGTTTCTAGTATTTAACTCTTGCTAACATTACAGGTGTGGGCATTCTCATAAATGTCTCTTGATACATTCTTGCATTAGTTTCTTTAAGATACAAAACCAGGAGGCTGGATCTTAAGGTCTAGTATCTTTATATTGAGTGAATGATGCTAAACTGTATAATTTTACACTCTCATCAAAGTGTATGAATGTTCCAGGGAGTCCAGGTTCTCTTGATATTACACACTTTAAAGATTTTGCCAAATCTTTGCAGTGGTTGCATCTCATTGAGGTTGTAATTTGCATTTGCAAAATTTTTTATTATGCTGAGTCCTTTCACATATTTTTATTGAAAATTTGGATTTTTAAAGGAGTGCCTGTTGTCTCTTACTCATTTTTTAAAAAATTGCCTTTATCTATTTCTTTTTGGTATGTAAGATTCTAGGCCTTTGTCTCTTAATTGTGTTGCAAATATCTTCTCCCTTCTTAAGTTGGCTTTTTCACTATCTTGATGATTTTTAATGAGTAGTGGATATTCATTTTATGTTAAATGTATTAATCTTGTCCTTTATGGGTAATGTTTTTGTGTCTTGTTTAATAAGTTCTTTGCTGAGTTAGGTCATGAAGATATTCTTTTAAAACCCCTTTTTAAAATTTATTTTTCATTTTTTATTTTTTGCATTCTTATTTTATTATTTTTAAATAAAATTCCATTGAAGTATATCATTCATACATAAGCATACATAAACAATAAATGTACAGTAAAAGGTGTGAGCTTACAAAACAAACTTGTGTATCATCATACAAGGCTCCCATACATCTTCCCACCACTAACACTTTGCATTGTTATGAAACATTTGTTACAAACTATGAAAGAGCATCTTCAAAATATTGCTACTAACTATAACCCATATCTTACATTTGGTGTATTTTCTCCCCAATCCACCCAGTTATTAACATCCTATATTAGTATAATGTATTTGTTATAGTTCATGAGAGAACATTCATATCTTTGTTCTCTTAACCACAGTTTATCATCCACTACTGGATTTCTTGTGTTAAACAGTCCCATGCTTTGTACAATCCATTCAAAGTGTACACTCAATGGCTCTTATTTTCATCACAGAGTTGTGCTGTCCTCACCTTAGTCAATTTTAGAGCATTTTCATTACTCCAAAAGGAAAAATTCCTTATCCCCTTATCCCCTCCTATTGTTGTACCTTAGCATTGAAAAAAAAGCTTCTTGACATTCCTGCAAAATATTATATTAGTGTTAACTATCGTCCATAAGTTACATTAGTTGTCATTTTCCCGTGTATCACCATATTAAAAATACCTTTTAATTTTGTTTTTCAGTTTTAGATCTTTAACTCATTTGGAGTTGATTTTTGTGTATGGTGTGATGCAGAGGTCCAACTTTATTTTTTTCCATATGGATGTCCAGTTGCCCTACAATGGTTTATTAACAAGACCATCTTTCCCTCACTGCTCCCTCTGCTACCTCTGTCAAAAATCAAGTGTCCATATACATATGGTTCTGTTCTGAACTCTCTGTCCTATTACATTTTCCTATTTGTCTATCCCTGTAGAAACACAGCAATTTTTTAAATACAGTAATTTTATAATAAATACTGATATCAAGTTGAGCAACCCACTCCCATATTTGTTCTTCAGATGTATCATAATTATTCCTGGACCTTTGTATTTTCATACTGATTCTAGCATCAATTTGTCAAGGTTCACCAAGAAATCAAAACAAATAATCCTTGCTGAAACTCTAATTGGGATTGCATTTAAGCTATAAATCAACTTGGAAAGAATTGGCATCTTTATAATGCCTGGTTTTCCAATCCCTGAACATGCTATAATGTGTCTACCCTGTAGGGTTGTTAGACTAAGAAATGTTTTTAAATGAGTGACTGCTGGTAAAGTGCTTAGAACATTGCCTGGTCTAATGATATGATATGATATGATATGATATTATCTCATCATCATCATTATTAGTAGGGCATTGTTATGGTATGCCACTCTAATTAGTTAGGGTTTCTTTATTATGTCTCAAAATATTAGATAATTTTCTTTGATAATTTTCTCTGTAGAAAACTGTGTTTGATTTCTTCCTAGGTACTGGATATTTTTTATTATATTTTAAATGAAATTGTTTATGTGTTTAATTCTATTTTTTTGCTAGTATATAAAATTAAATTGATTTGACTCTAACAACCTTGCCAAACTCTTTTATTAATTCTAATAGTTAACCTGCAGAACAGTTTGGATCTTCTATACCTTTAATTTTATCATTTGTTTATGACAATTTTACGTTCTTTTCAAGAATGATCTTTGTTATTTTCTTTCCTGTTTTTATTGGCTGGATAGGTTCTCCTGTAAAATATTGAATAAGTGTGTTGACAGCAGACATTTTTACCTTTTCCCTCATCTCAGATGGAAATTCCAAAGGCCAACATTTAATATGCTTGGTATGGGTTTTCTGTAGGTTCCTCCTACCAGGTTAAGAAAGCTGACTTCTGTTACTAGTGTGGAATGAATTTTTATCATCAAGGGATTTAGTTTTATCAGTGTTTTCTCTGTATCTATTGTGATGATAATATGTTTATCTCATGCTATCTGTTAATGTGGTGAATTATATTAATTGACTTACTATTAAGCCAATATTTCAACACGGGATAAATTCAACTTCTTCATAATATATTATATTTTTAATATTAATATATGTGGTTTGAGAACTTTGTAAAAAAGGATTTTTGTATTCTAAGTGAGACTGTGATATTGACTTTTAATAGTCCTTTCTCATACTAGCCTATAGGTTTGCTCTCAAGTTCATTATAAAGTAAGTTGAAGATTATAAAATGATTTTCTATTCTCTGAAAGAATTTGTGTAATTTTTAGAAATTTGATTCAATTCTGTAATTTAAAGATTATTTTGGTTTTCCATTTCTTCTTGAGTCAAGTTTTGTTTAAGATATATTTTTTTCTAGGAATTTATATATACATTTTTCATAATATCCCCCTTTCATATATTTCATGTCTGCAGAATCTGCAGTGATTCCTCCTGTTCAGTCTTGGTATTATTTTCCTCTCTTTTTCTTGATCAATCTTGCCAGAGGATTTGTCTTTTCAAACAACCAACATTGCTTTTGTTTATTGTCTCTTTTTCAAGTTTTTAAAATGTTTTATTAATTTCTGCACTTATCTTTATTACTCCCTTTTTCCAAATTTCTTTGGAATTTTGTAATTCTTTTTTCTGACTACTTTAAGTAGATATTAGTGTGCTTAGTCCATTACTTTCAACCTTTCTCTTTTTTAACAGATACATTTTATGCTACAAATATTATTCTAAGTGCTGCTTTAGATTCATCCTGTAAATTTTGATATACTGTTTTTTATACTGTTCACTATATTTTCTAATTTCTCTTATGATATTTTTTTGACCCATGTGATATTTAGAAATATATTGCTTAATTTCAAAGGATATGGGAAATTTTGTAGTTATCATTTTGTGAATAATTTCTGACATAATCTCATTTCTTATTTATTAAAAAAATTTAAAATATGTATTTTATTTTTTTTAAAGACACTTAGATTACATAAATGTTACACAAAAAATATAGGGATTCCCATATGCCCCACTCCCCACACCTCCCACACCCTCCACATAAACAACATCCTTCATTGGTGTGGCACATTCATTGCAATTGATAAACGCATCCTGGGGCATTGCCACTTAGCATGGACCATAGCTCACATTGTGGTTTACAGTGTCTCCCACACAATTCTGCAGGTTATGAGAAGATATATAATGGCCTGTATCTGTCGTTGCAATGTCATTCAGGATGATTCCCAAGTCTCGAAAAAGCCCTCATATTACACCTGTTTTTCCCTCTCCCTGCCCCCACAGCCTCCAGTGGCCACTGCCTCCATATCAGTGCTGTAATTTCTTCCACGTAATCTCATTTTGACCACAGAGCACACGTTGTATAGTTCAGATTTATTGAAAATTATTGTGAAAAATATATAGACATATAGGTAATAAATTATTATAAAGTGACTATTCATGTTACTGCCATACATGGTAGGCTATAAAATAATTACAACATCCAAGAAGCTCCCATGTTCCCCTTTCCAGTGTTCCATATGATTCCAATCTTTTATTTGTTGACACTTCCTTTATGGTGCAATATATGGGTTATTTTCTAAATGCCCCATATATACTGGAAAAAAAAAATCCTACAATTGTAGGGTATATGTCCACAGGCCAATTTAGTTAATTATATTGGTCAGATCTTCTATAATCTTATTTTTTTCCTCTGCTTATTTTACCAACTTTTGCCAGAAGGATGCTACAGTCTCCCATTATAACATTTGTCTTTCCTTTTGGTTCAGTCAATACTTTGTCTGTTTTTGAGACCATGTAATTAGGTGCACATTAATTTGGAAATATTATTTCCTTTTGTACTTTTTCACTATACTTTTCTTATCTCTTACCATCTCTTCTGTGTTTTCTATGTGTTTATCTCTATTTGTAAGCCTTCTGGATGTTTTCCCCTGATCTTCCAATTTATTACATTTTTTGAACTACTTTGTTGCTGTGCCTGGTTTGCCGCCAACAGGGCCACTGAACATATTTTTAAACTTTAAATTTTATTTTATATATCTTATTTTATTGTATTGTAGTCTGTAATTATTTTGTATTTTACTGTATTTTATTTTGTTGTGGTTTTATAAATTTTTCAAATCTGCTGTCACTTTTTCTAGCTTCCTATGCCTTGCAGATAATTTTGAGTTTGTTGTATATTTCTTTATGCACAGTAAGCAGTTATTTTGTAACCTCTGTGTGTAGTCAATATATGAAGTCTATTTTTCCCCTTGCTGGTTCTTACTCTTGTTTTTTCCACTCATGTAACTGGCTATCTTTTACTCTCATTTCTCTTGAAAACTCACTTTTGGAGATTTCCCAAAGTTTAGGGTTTAGGTGTCTTTTTCCAGAGATAACAATCTTGGACCACCTTAAACTTTAAAGCATCTTTTGTAGCTTTTATTTACAAATCTGTACAAAGACCAGGCTGTTGCTATAACTTCCTAAGAATGAGATTTTAGGATAGCATAATTGTATACCCACTATGATATACTACTACCTTAATCAACAATTTTGATAAATGAAATTATGTGTTGACAGTTTTGTGGCAAAAGGGATTTCTCCCCAACAAGGAAGACCTCCTCTCACAGCAGGCAGAGGAAAAGCAAGCAGAGTGTTTCTAATAATAGAAATATTAATAATAGTTCTATATTTGGAACACTTACTCTATGCCAAGACTGTTAAGCATTTAATAAATAATATGATACTTAATCCTTACAACAACCCTGTGAGTTGCTTACTATTATTCTCGTTTTCCTGTTTAAGAATCAGTTTCATCAAAGTCAAGCAACTTGCCCATTGTCACAAATTGGTTAATAGTAGTGCTGCAATTCATCCTTAGGTCCTCAAAAACCCTAAAGTACAAAACTGTATGGTCAACTTATATGCTATTTCTATGAGGCAAGAAAACTTATTTTATATGTTCATATTATAACTTTTTTTGAGAAACATATGGATAAAGAAAAAGAGAAAGGGTCATAGAATCATCTTTGGCATTTTTCCAAAAAGTGCATTAGCTTGTTAGTATAGAAACAGTTGTTGGCAAAGGAAATAGCTAAGCTCTACCTTGCCTCACTGTCTTAGACAGTTAATTCATTTTATCCAGTTTTGAATAAATTCTCATGGTACTATAAGCTATTTTTATGGTGAAAGATCATAAAATATGTTTGAGTACTTCTGGATAGAAGAAAAATGTAAAGAAAAAAATTTTCTATTTGATTCATGTTACTGCCTAAAGTATTATTTATGGCATTTGAAATTGATACAAGTACCATTCATGTATTTTAAAAGAAGGAATAAGAAGAATAAGAGCAATTGAGAAGGAAAAATTTAATTGTTTAATTTTTGTCAGCATGTAAGTATAGACTTTAAAAAGTTGATACTCAGTTTTAATGGAGGGACATAAGGACACACAAATGAGAAAAAAAAGGAGAAAAAATCAGGAAATATATGTGGCTTGTTAGCAAATACTGGCACTATGTGAATCATAAAGTCTCTTTTCTGGGGTCGCAGGGCTACAGTTATTTTGAAATTCTAAAATTTTTATGTTGCTGCATTTAATTATATTGATAACACTTCTGTACACTTTCTTAACGTACAAAATCAGTTTCAGAATTACGTGTCTCTGTTCTTGGAAATTCAGCACTGCTTTGCTGAGCTATGTGTCTTATAACGTCTTAAGAAAATTTTTGTTGTTTTCCTGGAGAATTTGTGCCATTGCATTTAAAAATAGCTTTCCATATTGTAAATCTGACAAGAGAGCTTTCTTGTTTAAAATCCTTTAACAATGTTTCTTTGCCTATAAGAGAAAACAGACATGCTATAGCTACTATACAATGTGCTTAGTTTTCTGGCATCTGGCTTCCTCTTTAGCTTCACTTTAAACCTCTCAATACTTCTCCTGCACTCAGCCACACCAAATTATTTGCTCATCCTTAAATGGACCTTGACGTCTCAGGTCTCTTGGTCTGCCACACCCTTTCTTCCTTGATTTCCAACCATCTTTCATCGTTTAGAATTCCATTCACCTCGAATTGTTTCTTTGGAGCACTCAGGCCCACCCAATCAGAAAGGTGCTATATCCTCAGTCGTTTAGGTCTCCTGGGACCTTATTCTGGCTTCTATATTATTACTTCTCTATTTTATTGCAATTGTTAAATGCCTAGTACTAGCTTGTGCAGTAGGACTTAAACCTAGTGCAACAGTGAAAGGAAAATATGTTTTCTTGAATAAAAAGTGCTTGGTTGATACTTAGCTCACATGGTTTTTGTAAAACAATGGATGTCAAGATACTTTGTAATCTTTCAGACTCTATAGAAATGCTATTTATACATTTTTCTATTTTCTTCCCAAATGATCAGCAACCCAGCCCAAACCACTCTATAAAGATATTTAGGGTAGGGCTGAAAATCATACATTTTCCTGATTGAGACTGTAAGATGTTCAAAGACTGTGAACATGTTAGGGATGCAAAGACCACTTTGTGTAACCTGAATGCCTATTTCTGTATTGTGGGACAAGGCATATCAAAACAAAGTTTTTGAATATCAAATGATGCAAGATTCCTTATGAATGAGTGGACAATTGGTGCTACTCATTGGCGGGGGGATGGCAAGGCCATTACAAGGAAGCAAGTTTGAATTAGGCCTTGGATAAGGGAGATTTAGATATTAATGGTCGTGGTCTTTAATTGGGGCAAGGAGGTACAGAGGATCAGGAAATAACTTTTGTACTCTTCTCTGTTAAATTCAATATACTGTGAATACAAGTTCCTCTTTGAAATCCTCTACATGGATTTCTCTGGCATTGACCACATGAAAAAAATCCTTCAAGGTTTAGCTTAAATGCTACCTAAAACACTCAATGAAAGTATTCCCTTTTTTCCCTCTGAATTTCCAAAAGTGTCATATTGCTTAGGGTCATGTTCAGCTTTGTATAACATAAGTCTTATCCCACAGCCTCTAAGGCAAATAGCTACCTAAGCAACATAATTGTTTATTTTGTCTGGCTCTACAATCATCAGGGACTCAGGCTCCTTTTATTTTCCTGCTCTGTTGTCCTGCCCACATCCCTGGATTACATTTTCAAGGTTAATTTATCATCTAAAAAGTTTGCTGGAACTTTAGCTATTTGTGTTCAAGTTTCAGACAGTAAGAGGTAGGAAGAAATGAAAGGCAAAATGATGTGGCTCCATGGAGAGCTTTCCAAGGAATTCAATTCAACAACTTCAGCTTTCATTTCATTAACTAGAGCATGGCACAGCCATATCAGCTACAAGTGAAATTAGTAACAAAGCCATACCTAACTACAAAGATGGCTGAACCATTTCAGGCCAGAAAAAAATTAGAGCTCTGGCATTAAGATGAAGAAAACATGGATATTGTGGTAGGTTGAATTAGGTGCCTCAGAAAAACATGCTCTTAATCAATTCTTGTGCCTGTGAACCATTGTAAACAGGACATTTTTTTTTTAAAGGAGGTACCAGGGATTGAACCCAGGACCTCGTACATGTGAAGCAGGCACTCAACCACTGAGCTACAGCCACTCCTCATGGCCTTTAGAAGATGTTATTTTTAGTTGAGGTGTGGCCAACTCAATTCACGCCCTTTATAAGCAGTGTGAATTCAGACAGAGAGAGAGAAAGCCATGGGAAGAAGCTGGAAGTCAATAGAACCTGGAAGAAAAGGGAGAAGACATTGATATATGCATTGCCATGTGACAGAAAAGCCAAGGACCAAGGATTGCTGGAAGCCAGGCTCAGAATACCACCATCTTTGGGAAAAAAATCATCTTGCTGATGGCTCAATTTTGGACTTCTTCTAACCTCAAATCTGTGAGACAATAAATTACTATTGTTTAAGCCAACCCATTGTATGGTATTGGCTTTAGCAGCTGGAAAAGTAATACAGATGTTGTGTGGGTAGTTGTCATTTCTACTACAAGCACGTTCTTTGAATATTCCTTGGGATACCATCCACTTTGCATTCCAGTTATTTGTGACAATGTTTTTTTCCTCCCCCCAGATCCTAATTCCTTGAGGACAGGGGCCTTAGCTTATAAATGAAGAGATTTGGTTAAATTAGAAGACAAAGAACGGGATGGGATAAGAGGGTGTGTGTTGGTGAATATTGGGAGATAAGAAAGGTAATGAAGATTATGACCTGATTATAAAATAAATAAATAAATAAAAATATCATTGTTAAAAGTTATAAGCATTTACCTCAGTTTCCATTAAGGATGATCAAGGAAATGAATTTGACCTAGAAGACCTATCCACTTAGAAATTAATGTCCCCCTCCTTTTCCATCTTCAAAGCCAGCAATGTAGCATCACTCTGAGCCTTCTTATGGCATTACATTTCTTTTTCACCTCAGTTCATATATGACCTGAGGAAAGAGATCTCTGCTCTTAAGGACTCATGTGAATAATGGGTTCACCTGAACAATCCAGGAAAACCTCCGCATCTCAAGGCCTTTAAATTAATCACATCTGCAAAGTATCTTTTTTTTTTTTTTTAAGATTTATTTTATTTATTTCTCACCCCCCCCATTGTTGTTTGGGGTCGCTGACTGCTGTCTGTGTCCATTTGCTGTGTGCTCTCTGTGTCTGCTCGTCTTCTCTTTAGGAGGCACCGGGAACCGAACCTGGGACCTTCCATGTGGAAGAGAGGTGCTCAGTCACTTGAGCCATCTCAGCTCCCTGGTTTGTTGTGTCTCTCATTGTCTTTCCTCTTTGTGTCTCTTTTGTT
>JAQZBX010012305.1:0-41392 GCA_029593785.1 Cabassous unicinctus
AAGTTAGGCAATGGGGTATCTGCACTAACAGATAGAAATAACAAAGCAGGCCTGAAAGTACCCTTGGTAAGAAAGCAGTAGTTTCCCGAAGAGAGGGCATTGTATGACTGCTGCGTTATGAGGGATAGACAATGTTTCCCATTAACATTGTTCCTAGTTTTCCCTCTTTCTCTTTCCTTGCCTGATCAATGGCCAGGGCTCCTTTTTCCTTTTTCAGTCCAAGGTAATTTTCAATCTTTCAATTCAAGGGAAGGTTCTACTCTTTTAAAGGCAAAGGGAATTTTTATTTAGTTAATCTCTTATATTATATGTAAGCAAAGGGGAAAGCGTTGTTATCATGGAAGAATATGAAATTGTTAAGCATGTGAAATTTTCATTGTAAAGTACTTTATCCCAGGGGCTTCAAACACCCAGAGCCTACGCCCTTTTTGAAAGCAGATCTTGCTCTTGTGTCACAGGCTTCTCTTTCATTTAAAAAACAAAACAAAACAAAACCCACCACATTGGTGTGTCTATGTAGAGTGAGACCCAACAAGTCATGACCAGAGCACCAAGGGCATCTGCTGCAGAGAATTTTCTCCTTCCTCTCCCCAAAATTCTTCCTCTCCCCAAAATTCTTTCCACATAGAGAAGTTTCCGAGTGAGTCTGTCTTTTGAAGTAGTGCGTAAAGATCATTTGATTTTATTAAAAGTGTTTTATTGTTTTGAGAAGTCCAAGAAAGACATATATTTTTCATAGATAGTCCATTTTGTGTAAACATCATAATTAAAACTCATCAGTGAATTTTGTTTGAAATAAAACTTAGCTTATGAACATGTGCTGTCAAAAGTGTTTTCTATGATCATATACTTTGCTGTAAAATGATTAGCAATAAAGAAAAGACTTGAATACATAGAAGCAAAAAGAAAAAATAAATAAAATTTGATAGCAAGTAAAACCATCAATACATACATGCCAATGTATACGGATGTACCCACATGTTCTAAACACACAGTGAAAGAAACACATTTACCAGTACAGAATACATGTTACATAAGCCTGGATATAGAGAAGGCTGAAAATAAGAATTCAAATTAGGATTAGCAAACAAAAACTCAAATTCCAGTTCTGACCCTCATGGACAAGGTTTTGGAAAAGCTCTGTATCATGAAGACAGTTTTACTATCAAATTATACCGTTTGGATAATGAATTTCTATTGTTCTGCCTAGAAAAATTTGCTATGCTTATAAAAGAGCTTGACTCTTCTGAAATATCCTAGTAATATGCAACTCAAACTATTTATTCAGCTCTCCTATGTACTCAGATTCTATAAAGAAAATGATTTGAATAAAGAAGACTCTCAGCTGAAGGTTTTGCTTTACAAATTTGACCAAAATAATGCATATTATCATGGAAAATGAATAAACGCTCTCTTCTTTCCCTTCTTTTAAAAATGTGCCCAATCAGTCAAAAACAATAGTTTTCCCTGTGAACTTCAATTTTCTCCCACATAACATTGAACTAAACCAGGCAAGACCCAGTGCTTTGGGATGTCACCCGCATCCCTCTTCTGGCAATCAGTTTTCTTTGACATTATGAAATACAGTTAGTTCCTGATCCGGGGCTCCCACAGGAGTTAACTTGCTCAACCATGCCTGTAACAATTCACTTGGCACTTTAAAAAGATTACTCAGGGATAATGTCCCCAAGTTACATTGCCAAAACCAACTGTGCAAGACCTATAATTGCCCTTGCCAAAAGAGAGTCAAGTTTATTAATAAGCCCGTATGTCCATGTCATGAATTGCCATTGAATACTTGTGGTGATGATTGTAGAAGAGTGAAGAACTTGCATCTCTGCTAGAGGGTGTTGGTCGAATTCCTACTCCTTTTGTGTGCATTATTCCAGAAATAATTTGTCAAGTCCTGGAGGCAAATGCCAGTTCAGTCGTAAACTTATTTCTGAAAATTAAGAAGTCAGGGTTCATGGGAGGGTTAATACTACTATAAAACACCCACAAAGATGCAGGATGAAGAGCAAGGAAGTCACTGACTTTGAGTACTTTGAAACTGTGATATACAAACAGTGAAGTGAGGGGGAAAAAATCCCAGATATTTCCAAAAAATAAAAAGGCATTAAAATACATAGAAAAAAATACTGTTTCTCAGTAGCCCTTTCTGCTTGTCGATAAAAGCTTAAGGCTGAAAAAAAATAAGCCAAAACTTTAAAAATGAGTACATGATTTTCTATGTATTAACAGGAATATTTGTTAACAAGTACAAGATTGTGCATTTCCATGCATTCATATTGAATTCCTATTTCTGTTATTAAATCAAAAGTAATGATTATTAATTTAATACAAATTCCTTGTGAAGAAATCAAAGAAAAAACTATTCCAAATGAAATGCAGTCATTTTGTATACTGCTTCATTTAAGAGACCTGGTGTATGAACTTCTGCTGGAAACTTACAAAACTAAACTAGGAACTATCTGACTTGTGTCCATGAAACAACTGTGTATTGTTGTAATTCTTACTGTGTAAGAATTATTTGCTTTTCCATCCTCATGCACAAATAATTTTGAAGAATGGGAAGAATTTAGCAATGTTAAATAATATATATCTAATGGAAAAAACACATTTTGGATAATTATTAATAATATAAATGAATTAATTTTTAATTATAAATCCTTCATTCTTAAAAAGGAAAAGCAAAAAGCAAAGGTAACATCTTAGGAAGGATCTGCTACAATATTTTACTAACTTCTAAGTTTCTAACCATGTCTTTTTGAGTCTTTTGTGGACCCCAGGAAATTATGTTCTTAAGGTAACCCATCCTGTGCATGTAAACCTATTCTATGTGGAACCTTTTGGTTAGATTCTGTTAAGGGACCTTTTGGTTAGATCACTTCAGTTAAAGGTCTTTGATTAGATTGCAGGACCAGGGTAGGTCTTAAACTTTTTACTGAAGTCCCTTATAAGTGACAGAGACACACAGAGACAGACAGTTGTCATTTTACCCTGCCATGTGAGAGAAGACTCCAAGATCACCTGCAGCTACAGAAAGACAGAAAAACAAAGAAAACCCGAGAGACTGAGAGAGGCAGGAGGCTGGAATCAGTGGAGCAGCCTGAAGGGAGGAGAGGGGAAAGACAAGTCATGTGCCGGATTGCCCATATCTGAGCTTGGTTAGAAAGTGAGTCTGGAGGGGAAGGCAGGGCCCTCTGCAGAGACCAACCTCCGCTGTGCCTTGGCACATGGCAGGACCCCGGGATCGCCAGCAGATGACCTTGGTAGAACAGCATCTCTGATGATGCCTTGATTTGGACATTTACACTCCCTCAGAATTGTAAGATTTTACCCTAATAAATTCCATTGTAAAAACTAACCCATTTCTGATATTTTGCTCCCAGCAGCTTTAGCAACCTAAAACACTTGGTTTCACAATTTTACTTCAAATATGACCTTACATGTCTTAAAGTTTTGGAGAATTGACACAAGAATTATGTTTTTATATGTCTGTGTTATGTAAGGATTAAAAAGATAGAATATCTGTGACTGTGGAGGACAAATCTCCAAAAATCTGCTCCTCCTCAAAAACAATAACACTGACAAAAAATTTTTAAATCAACTTTTTCAGGACTCTGAATATTACCCAAAGTCTTTCAACACTTTAAGCCAGGGGTATTTTTTAAAGAAAAAGTTTAACTCTCAGCAAGAATAGTGAAGTTTATGGTGTTTAACTTTCCTTATTCCCATCCCTTCTCCCAGGCTCCTCCATCTCTAATAGCCTTTCAAACAAAGCAGCTGTAAAAAACAGCATAGCAGCCCTGGAGGGAGCAAAACAGGTTTGTTGTTCCCCTTAAAGCCCAGAAAATTATGGCTATTTGACCTTTCCCCACAAAACTCCACTCACAAGACTTGTCTTTATTTGACCTGACACAGAACTCTTGTTATAATGTCTGACTCCATTCTTTGATGTTTGATACTAGCAACTTTTCAGCTTCACCCTACCCCTCCCTTTCTGGCCCACATCGGGAAAGCTCCTGGCTCCCTTCTTTAGTGTAGTTTGGAGTTTTACGCCTCAGTGTTTAGCTCCTGCCTCAGTGTTCAGGCTCTCTCACTCTTGCCATGCCCCCTAACTTTCCTTGTTCTTTCACGGGATTTTCAGACTAACTTTGGAGAAGTGCCTGCTCTCTGCAGAAAGCCTCACTCTGTATGTAATAAAATTATTCATACCCTCTTGGTGGGTGTATGGCACCATCAGTCTTGATATCTGATCCAAATTTGGGCTGGATGCCTGGACTGTGTCTATACTCGTGGCTAAAACAATTGATGCCGTGAGCAAGATGTCCAGATGATCCCCATCACCCCTGGGGGTCTTTCTCTTCTTGCTTTGGCCTGATTACTGGCTCTGTCGCCTGCTGAAAACACGCACTTTCAGCTGCTGTTTGATGACTAGTTTGCAATTTGAGTTGAGCTGCTTTGTGCTACATTTGCTGAGTTCTACCAAGCCTCTGTCATAGATTTTAATAACCTAAGACAAAACTTTCTGTAATTAGCAACCTGGGACAGTACAGAATGAGACCTCATTAAAATGGCCCTGAGTCTTGTGTCTTGACACAGAACTGTTTGTGTGGCTTATATGAATTGTGTGTCTCAATTCTAGCATAAACCATGACTGTCACTTGGTTCAGGAGAAATACTTGTACACTGTGTTATGGGTTGAATTGTGTGCCCTAAAAGGATATGTTCAACCCTAACCCCTTGTCCCATGAATGTGACTTTATTTGGAAATACAGTCTCAGTCCCATATCAGATTTTGTAGTACTGGAGGAAGCCAAACATCTCCATCTTATAATGTAGCTCCCTGGGCAAATCTTGGGATCAACTAAATGAATAGCCATGGGGATTTGTACATTGTATACTTGATATTGCCATAATTATGTGTGATGGAGCTAACTGGAAATTTTCTGCTCTTCATCTCTTCACAGGACATCCCTGATAAAGCATAGGACCCAAGGGTCAACACACTTGGCCAAACTTCAGGTGGTCATCTCAGCACTGGATACCCTGGCCAACAACCAGTCTCATTTGAATACTTATACAGAATCTTAGGACATTGACACTGGTCTGGCTGTCTGGTCTTGGCATGGCAACAACAACATTCCTTATGAGAGATTACCCTTTTTGGGTAAAGCACTCTGTGAACCTCTTGACTCAGATACTTCCCAAGTATATCAAGGTCACACATGGCTATACTAAAGCCCCTAAATCAGGGCTTCCCCAAGACTCCTATTTTCTTCAGATTCCAGATATTACTGATAGTGATCAAGGTACACATTTCACTTTTAGAAATACACAGTGATAGACTCTAAAACAAGACACTGGATGGAAATTTCACATTTCTTACAAGCTTCTATCTATAGGTCTCATAGACTATGACAATAGCTTACTTAATCAAATTCAATTAAATGAAACATACATTTCAGCCATCAATCCAGTATTAGGGATGAATTGTAATAAAACCCTGACTCCATTTTTTTTTATGTTTAACTGATGACAGCTCTTAGGCTCTCCCTCTTCTCATTCTACCCCAACCTGGGCAAATTTACAAGAAAGTCCAGGTTTTCCCTTCTTTGATATTAGTGGTAATTTCAAACCACAATAGTCTCTGTTCATCTGTGAACTCACCTTGCAACTGCTATAATGTCCTAAAACCAGTCAAATTTCCTTGCTCTTTCAAACCATTTTTGTACCAGCTAGGGAGGCCTGCTCAGGTCTCCCCAGAAAGCATTATGTAAATAATAAACCAGACACACCACCTTGGTGTGTGTGTGGCATCATTAGTCTTGATAACTAAACCAAATTTTGATTGGGGGTCCCTCTTGGCTATAACTTTCCACTCAGTGTATCTGTAGAGTGCCCTTAACAGTTTTCTCAGGGCAGCCTGGGGCATATGTCAAAAACAGTCATTATTGTTTAACATTATTTTTGCTTAAAGCAATAATAACAGTTGGGACAAATAAGAATCTGACCAAAATCTTAAAAAGATAAGATATTTATAGTAGCTTTGGGAAATCCTGACATATCCCTAGGAATCTTGTAGGCATGTTGATGTTCAAGGCTGTGTACATGCTCAGGAAATCTTGAGAGGGATTTAGACTCTCACATGTGACTGATAATAAGGATGTGTGCAAGCAAGAAGTGAAGGCTAAGGCAAACTGCTGGGGCATAAAAGCCAAGCCCATGGTCAGTGGCAATGCCCCAGGATCCATTTATCAATTGCAATGAATGTGCTACACTAATGAAGGATGTTGTTTATGTGGGAGGGTGTGGGAGGTGTGGGGAGTGGTGCATATGGGAATCCCTATATTTTTTGTGTAACATTTATGTAGTCTAAGTATCTTTAAAAAAAAATTAAAATTGAAAAATAAAAAGCCAAGCTCCAATATGAACACAGATCTGCTTGGCAAAGGTTAGGAGACTTATTCATTGAAGGCATTTATGGAAATCACTGGCTTTTTATTAGCTGACCATTAAGCTAACCATACAGAAATTTCAGTGGCTACCCAAAATACAGAATACAAATTTTACAAAATTAGTTCATTTAAGTAAATTATCAAAGAAATAGCAGCAACGACAAACAGAAACATCAACAAGCCCTGGCAAGAAGGAGAACCACCTTTCCCAACATGCTACTTCATATTATTTTATTATTTCAGTTTTTAACAAAAATTATGTGACATAAAAAAAACAGTTAAGTATAAGCCATATACAGAATAAAAGGCAGTCAATAGAATCAGTCTCTGAGGAAGCCTCAAGATTGGACATACTAGGTAAAAAGTATAAATGGCTACTATAACTATTTTCAAGGAACTAAAGGAAAGCATGTCAAAAGAACAAAAGAGAGTACTAAAACAATGTTTCACCAAAAGAAAATGTTAATAAAGGGGCAGAAATTGTAAAAAAAAAAAAATCAAAGAAATTGTAAAAGACAGAATAATATACTTTGATTAATACATTTTTTCTTCTTTTATCTGATTTAATGAAATGGTTGTCTAAAGCAATAGATATATATGTATATATTCATATATATATAGTATTGATAGCTTTATAATGTTAAAACATTCAATTTGTACAACAATAATAACACATAGGAGGAGGAAGTTAACAGAGCTATACAGGAGTAATGATTCTTTTTACTATTGAAATTAAGATAGTATTTTACCAAATTAGATTATAAATTTAGATGTTAAATATGTCCCCCAGGACAACCTGTAAAAAATAACTAAAAAATGTAATAATATAAAAGTCAGGGAATTAAATTGGTACACTACACATATTGATTTAGTATAAAAGAATACAGTAATGGAGAAATAGAGAAGAAAAAAAGACACAGGGATATAGAAAGTAAATAGTAAATTAGTAGATATAAGTTGCATCTTATCAAAAATTACATTGAATGTAAGTAGATTAAACACTCCAACCAAAAGGCAAAACTTGGTGGAATGTATTTTTTTTTTTAAGAAAAACATGATCAAGCAATATCTTCTCCAAGAGCCATACTTTAGACTCAATGACACAAAAAATTTGAAAATAAAAGGATGGAAAAAGATATTCCAAATTGTATTAGTCAGCCAAAGGGGTGCTGATGCAAAATACCAGAAATCTGTCGGCTTTTATAAAGGGTATTTTTTGGGGGTAGAAGCCCCCAGGCCATAAAGCATAAGTTTCTTCCCTCACCAAAGTCTGTTGCCACGTGTTGGAGCAAGATGGCTGCTGACATCTGCCAGGGTTCAGGCTTCTTGGGTTCCTCTCTTCCTGGGGCTCTGTTTCTCTCTGGGCTCAGTTCCTCTGTTTTCTCCACAAGGTCAGCTGTAGACTATGAGGATCCCTAGGTTTTATGTCTCTCCACAAGACCAGCTATGAACTGTCAGGAAACGGCTCATCTCTTTCCCCAGGGCCTTCTCTCCTTCCTCACGACCAAGCTCCTCTGTGCTTATTTCCTGGGGCTCCAGCTCAAAAACTCCAGCATCAAAACTCCAACTCTGTCCTTTGCCATGTCTTTTATCTGTGAGTCCCCACCCACCAAGGGGCAGGGACTCAATGCCCTACTGACATGGCCCAATCAAAGTCCAAATCATAATTTAATCAATTCAAAGTGATTCTTCTGACAAACCAGTTTACAAACATAATCCAATAACTATTTTTGGAACTCAAAAACAATGTCAAACTGCTACACAAATGAACAGTAACCAAAGAGAGCTGGGGTGGCTATACTAATATCTGACAAAATATACTTTAAGACAAAATTGTTACTAGACACAGAAATATGTTAAAAGCATTGATCTATCAGCAAGGTATAACAATTTTAAATATATATGCTCCAATTAATTGTCTTCTCAGTTATGAACCTTCTGTTGTTACGTCTAACATTGCGTTCTTGTTATTGCATTTGTTCAGTTATAAGATTTATATTTTGTAGTTCTCTATGAACATTTTCAAGTTAGACTTTTTTTCTTCTTGAACATAATAAGAAAGCATGATTCTTTTACAATCAAATACTCACAATACCTGAAATCTCTTTTTCCTTATCTGTTATTGCTGTTTCTGCTGGTTCACACTTACAGTGTCTCATTTCCACAATTGCTGTTGATCATTTACTGTATTTTGTATTTGAAAAATTATTTGTAGAAATAATACTAGAGAAACTCTACATTGCAGTTTCCAACCTACCATTATTTAATCAATGATAGAATGATATATTTTACTCCTGTGAAAGAGGAAATTGTTTTCTTCCTCTAGAGGTCATCCAAAATTGCCATTAATCTAGAAGTATCTTACTCAAATTTTAATAGTTGAGGATTTTCATATTATTTGAGTGATGCCACACAAGGAAATGGGTATGAACCTTAGAGCTAACTAACTTCCAGCTCATTTTTAGCCTAATATATAGCCCATTTGAATGAACCGTTAGTGATCATGGCAGATTGAGTTATGTACCCCATGGGTACATAATCTTAATACATTCCTGCTGGTGTTAACCCATTGTAAATGTAAGCTTTTGAAGATGTTATTTTTAGTTAAGGTATGGCCAATTGTTTCAGTTTGTTAAAAGGCTGCAGATGCAAAGTACCAGAACTCTCTTGGCTTTTATAAAGGGAATTTATTTGAGGCAAAAGCTTACAGTTCCAAGGCCATGGAAAGTACAACTCAAGGCACCATCAGAGATGCTTTGGGGTTGTATATATCCTCAGTTTATTGTAGATATAATCAGCCATATATGCAATCAACTCACTGATGATCAAAGTCCATGAAATGCCCTTGTATGACAATTATCCCAGTGTTTGCTTGACCAAACAACTGTGCACTATTACCTGGCTGAGTTGACACATTAGCCTAATCATCACAGTCCACCCCTTGTCAATTTGGCAGCCATACACATCACCTTAAACCATATTTAATCTCAATAAAAGCAATAACTATTTTTTGGCCTAACAATACTCAACTATCCTGTGTACAACCAGAAAAATACTCAAAACCTCCAAAATAGGATGCAAGTCTTTGGCTAATAATATTCACACTTAGACTTGACATCCTTAAATACTACGACATGAAACTAATGCAACTTATATCATATGATAAGGGGAAACGATAGGTAATAAAACAAAGATATCTATTTTATGTACCTACAAACATACAACAATACAAGGAAGAAGTATTCCTGACAATAACAGCTCTTGTTTCTGTAACTGGTCATGTGGTCAAGTTTGTATTTATCACTACTTTCTTCCACTACCAATTTGATGTTCCCTTTGTAATCAGAAAGCACTTCAGCTGGCCATGGTTCTTTGCCTGATGGGGTGACTCAAGTTTTCATTCCTGAAGATTCTGTGCCATTGTTAGTCCTTCTTGGATTGGGTTGTTGCAATTTTCCATTGACATTAATCACAGGGCATCATAGTACTAAGAAAAGTCCTAGGGGATATCCTGTATTCCAGACAAGGTCTTCTTGACCTCCATTGTGTAGTTACAGTCCTATTTACCCTTCATGGTCAGGACCAATCACCCCAACCAGTACAGTATTTCCTTCTTTGCCTGTTGATTCAGAGACATGAGGAGCCCAAGGTGGCCAGATGACAGTCTTAACATCCAGTTCAATGAAATCATTGTTGTGTTCCCTATTGGAAGCACTCTTCCTTTTGGAAGCAAGACTTGGAGACCAGCATAGCTTAAGTTTGTAGGGTCAGGAAACAAAAATTTTCCTAGTGGATCACTAAGGTTAATAGTAAGTGGTGCCACTAAAATTTCTCTTGATTCCTGGACCAACGAATCCTGGCTTTGGTAGAAACAGCACCATAGAGTGGGATGCTGATTCAGAGCATACACAGTCTCCTGGAGAACATAGGCCCAGCCCTGCAAGGTATTGCCACCTATTTGACATCATAATTGAGTCATCAAAAGGCCATTCCACAGTTCTATCAATCCAACTGCTTCAGGATGATAGGGAACATGATAATTCCAGTGAATTCTATGAGTGTGTGCCCACACATGATTTTCTGTGAAGTGGTTTCCTTTATCAGAAACAATGCTGTATGGAATGCGATGGCAGTGGATACACATTCACTAAGTCCAAGTATGGTAATTTTGAAAGAAGCATTGCATGCAGGGAAGGCAAAATCATATCCAGAGTGTGTGTTTATTACAGTTGGAACAAATTGCTGCCGCATCCATGATGGAAGTGGACCAATGTAAACAACCTGCCACCAGGTAGCAGGCTGATCACCTCAGAGAAAGGTGCCATATTGGGGGCTGAGTGTGGGTCTCTGCTCCTGGCAGAATGGGCACACAGCAGTGGCTGTACCCAGGTCAGCCTTGGTGAGGGGAAGACCATGTTGCAGAGACCATGCATAACCTCCATCCCTACAATCATTCCACTTTATTTATGAACCCATTGGGCAATCACAGGAGTGACTGGAGAAAGAGGTTCGTGCTATCCATAGAGTGGGTCATCATATCCACTTGATTATTAAAATCTTCCACTGCTGAAGACACCCTCTGGTGAGCATTCACATGGGATGCAAATATTTTCTTTTTTTTTGTCCTCTCAGAAAGGCATATCTACATACCTCTTCCCCAGACCTCTTTGTCACCAATTTTCCAAACATGTCCCTTCCAAGTCCCTGACCATCCATCCAAACAATTAGCAACAGTCTATGAATCAGTGTACAAATGCACCTCTAGACATTTCTCTTTCCAAGCAAACTGAATAACCAGGTGCACTGTTCGATGCCCCAGAAAGAGGCTGCACTGCTACTGCTGTCCACTTTCAGGTGGTACCTGCATATCATACAGAACCATCTATAAACCAGGCCTGGGTTTTACCTTCCTGAGTTAATTGATTATAAGGAACCTCCTCAAGAGGCCAAAGCTGTGGGCTGGGAAAGAGAAGGTAACATGGCAGGGGTGGTGACCATGGGCATTTGGGCTACATCCTCATGTAACTTACTTGTGCCTTCAAGGCCCTCTGGAGCCCTATCTCATATATACCACTTCTGCTTTATTATGGCATGCTGCTGTGCATGCCCAACTTTATGGTTTGGTGGGTCAGACAATATCCAGCTCATGATAGGCAACTCAGGTGTAATAAGTAATTTCATGGCCCATGGTTAAGTGTTCAGTCTCTACCAAATCCCAACAGCATGCCAAAAGCTGTTTCTCAAAAGGAGAGGCGTTCCTGCAGAGGATGGCAGGGCTTTGCTCCAAAATCCTAACAGTCTGCACTGTGATTCTCCTATAGGGACCTGTCAAGGCACCAGACAGCATCTCTATTTACCACTGACACTTCCAGCACCATTGGATCTGCTGGATCATATGGTAAAACTGGCAGTTTGTCTTACATAGCAGCCTGGACCTGTCACAGAGTCTCCTCATTTCCAATCCACACTCAAAACTAGAAGCTTTTCTGATCACTCGATAAATGGGCATGGGTAAGACACTCAAATGAGTAATATGTTGTCTCCAAAGTCCAAAGAGGGTAACTCTTTTGACTTTGTGCCTCTTTTTTTGGTCATAGGAAGGGCAAGATGCAACAACAGCTTATCCTTCATTTTTAAAAATATATTTTTATTAAAGTTGTGAACTTACATAACAATAATGCACCTGTGTAGAATTGCCATACAACACCCCTTCACCAACACACTACATTGTTGTGGAACATGTGTTACAAATTATGAGATAATATCAGCAGACTATTACCACTAATTGTGATCTGTAGCATACATTTGGCATATTTTTTGATACTTCCCTATTATTAACACAGTACATCTTTGGCATTAATGTAAGAATATTACAGTATTGCTGTTAACTATAGTCCATAGGTTACATTAATTGTAGTTTTCCCATGCTTCTCCATATTCTTTCCACCTTGCAATAGTGACATACATTTGTTCTAGTTCATAGAAGGACATTCTTATATTTGTACTATTAACCACAATTTTCATCCACCTCTGGGTTCACTATGTTATTCAGCCCCTAGATTATGCTCTTGTTTTCTTTCAATTGACATTTACATCCCTAGACTACCCTTGTCAGTCACAATTCCATTTATACCCAGCTGTGTTAGTTTTACTCACTATAATGTGCTACCATGAACTCTATCCTTATCCTACACTTTTGAGGGGATATCTTGACATGCCCAAAAACTATTTTGATTGCTGGCTTGAGTATGCTTACATTGTGGTAGTCACACCCACGTTGTCCCTGGCAATTAAGTTTTGACACTTGGTTTCTGTTGGCCTGGGATTTGATCATCCTCGTAGTGGAGGATGACAGCAGTTCCATGACAGCAGTTCCCAAGGTAATATCTGACCTTCAGAGAAAAGCAACCACAGAGCTCTTCAGTGAAGATGGAGGTAGTCTCACAAATTTATTCTTCACAGTCCTGATGAAATATGTGTCCTCTTGACATTCCTGGTGTGCGTAGGCAGGTCTTAGATGAGTATAGCATATTTCATCATAGGTCACACTTTTTACTTTACCTTTGGGGGCTTGTGACTTTAGTTATAGTTCTTGAAGAAAGGAGGGGTGATGAGGGTGGATAAGGAGAAGCATTAGAAGTGTCTTGCAAGCCAATTGCTTCAGCACATTCCATTGCAGTTACATCTGGTGATTCAGGAGTAATCTCTTCAGATGGGAGTTGGATGGCTGACTCCTTGAGGCAGGCTGGAGGTCAGGTGGCAGTCTTCTCAGGGAAGATCATTACAGGTTATCTGTCAAAGTCTCAGTGGAACTTAGGGTTTCAGTGTCCCCACTGCCATCATCATTAATCCATATGTCTCTATCCCAATCCTCAGGATTCCATTCTTTTCTAATCAATGCCCTCAGTTTAACAGCAGACACTCTGCAAGGTTGAGATTTTAGTTTCCATTTTAACTCTGCTCCTCATACAATGATACTCTGTGTCTGGTTTTCAGAGATCTCAAGTCTGCAACTATATGAAACAAGATTTTCTTTCAGAAGACACATAAACTTTCACCTCATTCATGCTGTGTTTCAGTTGCAAATTTGAAGCCTTCAGCTCATCCTTTTCTTTTGTAACTGTATCCAGCATATTTAAGGACAGCTACTCAACATCACTGTACCTTTTAAATCCAGAAAACTGTTTTTAAAAACACTCTCACCCAGAGCCTTGCCTCTTATAACCATGGAAGTAGTCATATCCAGTGGTGATATTTTGCACATCTCTATTGCCAAATCACGCCATGTCAGAGGCTTCATTATTGGAATCAGAATCATTTGTGCCCTTGAATCTAATCAGAGTAGAAAGCCAATTGCAAAAATCCCAGAACCAATTCAGAAATTCCATTGTTAAGATTCTGTTTCTCATGTACCAAGCTTTATTAGTTGGGGATTCTCTAGGGAAACAGAAATAACAGGAGATGAACAGTATGAGATTTTATAAAATTGTCTTATATCACCATGGAGATGCACAAGTCCAAATTCTGTAGGGCAGGCTGCAAGCCAGTGACTCTGATGAAGGTCCTTGATGAGTTCCTCAGGAGAAGCTGGCTATCTCAAGTAGAGATGGAGGTTCTCTTCCTAAACACTGAAATCACTCCTCCTTTTAAGGCCTTCAACGGACAGGATGAGATGTCACTCATTGCTGAGGGCAATCTCTTCATTTGATTGTAGCTATAATCACCATATTTGCAATCAACCCACTGATGATTAAAGTCTATGAAATGTTCTTGTATTACAATGAAACTGGTACTTGTTTGACCAAACAAGTGGGCACCATTACCTGGCCAAGTTGCCATATGAGCCTAGCCATCATGGTGGTGTTTTATCATGATCCTTCCTTTCTCTTTCCTTGATCTTGGACTTGAATCTCTCTAGTCAAAGGAAGGCATCATAAGTCAACTCATTTTTGCTGCTCTTTCTTCAAGTAGATTCAACCTTCAGTACAAGATTTTTCCATCGTAATTCTACTATATCTTATTCCACCACTAAGAAGCATTGTTCTTTTTTTTTTTTTGGTCAAGCCTCTATTTTATTCTCATTTAAAATATTGGATCAAACCACTTAATCCTCTATGAGCTGATACAGAACCATAACCAATTTTATATCCTATGCAAAAACTAACATGCAGTAGCAAAAACAGATTTTAAGTAGTGTTATTAAAGTGTAAAATGCTTATTTTTTTGGTGATAAAAGTACAAAATTGTTTATGTAATTGTAATATGTCAACCAAATGTTTATAGTGTGATATGTGTACATATCACACTAAGTCACTCATATTAAAGTGTCAATCTTAATATAGTCAGAAACTTAATTCCATTTTACCTTTCTATCTATCCTTGATGAAAACCTATTTACAGCTAATGAAAAAGAGTTTATGTTTTAAAAATGAAAAAATGTTAGATACTGTATTGAAGTTTTCTGTTTCCTTATCTTTAATATATTACATATTAAATTCTTTCATGGAAAACAATGTAAAGTCACCAGTAGATAAAGATATTTAAATTTGAAGATTTTATGTAGTTATAAGTATGTATATATTCATATTACATATTTGCATTATAAGAGTTTGTGTGTGTGTGCATACACACTTACCTTTTTTCATGGTAGTTAGATAAATTCACAACCATCTAAAATGAAAATTCTATAATTTTATAACATATCCATGTATTTTTCAGGTTTTATCCCAAAGTAAATCAAAGCAGCAGAATATTTGCCCTTTATGAAAAAGAATCTTTAATATATCTCTGAACATTTTTATAATCTATTTACCTTTCCTCATTAAATGAACTTCTATTAAATGAAATTCATTTTCCTTTGTGCTATAACTTGATTAAGCTTCTTATTTGCAACGTGACTAGTTAAAGGTATAGAATATTTTGTGAAGGTCATCTAAATTTTACAAAACAAATTAAATTATTTGAAAAAGTTTGACTGCATATTTGTAGTATTTCATGAAGAAATCTATTGTCATTATCTATTTTTAAATAATTTTTTAAGAACTTGAAATGTCCCCCATGCTAAATTAAAAATACTATTTGAAATGTCATAATTAATAGAACCATTATCCATCCATTTATATTCTATAATTACTCTACATGACAAAACTACTAACAGCAGAGCAAATAGCATCAAGGACTAAGTAAATCAAAGACCCCTCATTGTGGAGAGGAGAGCTTTTTTTTTTTTTCTTTCACATTTTCATGTAGTGTACTCAGAAATACATTTATTAAGGTTGTGCACTTCTGCACTTGAGCAATGTTAAATTTTTTGATGAACTGAAGTGTACAATTTCACTTTCCCAATTTGATCATCATTATACATACTCACTCCTATGAAGGAGTAATAAAATTTGAGAATATTAATTCTCATAACTTGAAAAATATAGTTGCCAATGAACCTGTCTTTTGTACAAGTCATAAATATCTCTCAAGAAATTGAAGAAAATCAGTCTACCCTTGCACTGCTATTCAAGAAGTGACACAAATCAGATGCACATATTGTAAGGTTAGAGAATGGAGTCCCAAATATTTCTGTTACTAATAATTTATATCTTCAGGTATCCATGATAAAATATACTTTCTGAAATCAAACTCTTTGGGTGAGGTAATTTTTTGCTACTAATTTATAAACATCCTATTCAAGGCCAAAGTTTTATTTCTAATTATCTGAAGCTTGAATTTTGATTAGTTAGAAACTATTTTGCATGTAAAAACAATTCAGGTATTCCAAAAGTTTATTAAGCAGAGTAAATGTTTACAAAAGTATAAAATGCCATTTCCTAGGAGTCCAGCCATATATTAGTGGAATGATAACAACTTTGATAATAAAATTTTCCCTTGTTGTTGTGGTTGTACCTGCAAATATTGAAACAAAAGAAACTTGTCTTTCATGGGATAATATTTCTGACTATTTATTAAGGTTTTAGAAGGAAATAGTGCAAAAAATATAGTATAAGAAAATGCAATGCCAAAATAAAACATTTATAAATAAATTCCAAAAGAATACAGAAAGAAAAATGCATGATAATGAACTAATTATGTTCATTTATATATTTATTGGCTGTTTTAATAACTTAATTCAAAGGTGAAATAAAAGGTTTTTTTCTCTGCTTTTGATTTTATAGCAAAATTTAGAATTATATGGCGGCTTCATCCAAAAGTCTGGCCTTTTCTAAAATAGTTTATGTGAATCACAGTATCAATTTTATTGGATGTCTGAATGATTAACTGTTTTTTCCAATACATCTTTTGTATTTGTGTTAACCTGAATTATGGTCCCCTGATATATCCCGGAACCTGAGAAACTTATATGAAAAAGGGTCTTTGGCATATGTGATTAAGTTAAGGATCTTGAGAAGGGGAAATTACCCTAGATTACTAGGTAGGACCTAAGTTTAATCATGAGTGTTTTTATAAGAGGTAGGCAGAGGAAGATCAGACTACAGATAGAAGAGAAGGAGGTGATGTCTCAGAAGCTGAGTCTGAGAGAGAGGATGCTATGATACTGACTTTGAAGTTGGAGGAAGGGGCCAGGAGCCAAGGAAGTAGTTCTAGATGATGGAAAAGGAAAGGAAATAAATTCTCCCCTAGAACTTCCAGAAGGAGTGCCACCCTGCCAATACCTTGATTTCAGCCCCATAGGGCTCATTTTGGACTTCTGGACTCCAGAACTGTAATAGAATAAATTTCTGTTGTTTCAAGCTACACAGATTGTGGTAATTTGTTACAACAACAATATAAAACTAATATAATATTATCAAACTAGTCATTTTCCACTAGTTCCTGTAAAGCAAGTTTTCAGAGAGGCAAGTTCTCCCACATACAAATTAAAAAAAAAAAAAAAAAAAAAAAACTGGAGAAACATACAATACGTTTTTTACTTGTCCTTAAAAAACCTTCATCAAGATATGAACAATTTTCAGTTAACAAATACATTGCAACAATATTCTAGACTTCACTTCCATAAGAGAGAATTGAGTTTATAGGTGGAAATATGTGTTTATATCTTTCCAAACAACCCAAACAACCAAAGACCAAGAAGCGTAAATCAATCTTTATCCATCTGAGGCAATTCTGAAAGACATTTTATGGTGTGTGCTGGATATTATCAGAAATTGAGGCAGTTTATTTTGGTGAAAAATGTCTACTTTTCCCATGAAAGAGGTTATTCGGATACGTGACAAGTACCTAGAAAGTATTCAACAACCCATTTCTTTGAATTGTTGCTTCACCCCAAAGCATTAATTCTCTTTATATTTAGAATGGAGTTTCAAGCTACTGACAAGATACCACTGATTCAAGGGTGAAAATTCATTCACAATTGGGAAGTTATTCTGATTGCTCATGTTAAGAATATTATTAGACTGCACATAACACTTAAATTGTTTCTCAAATCATAGTATTGGATTCATCTCTAAGCATCATAGTTAGTATTTATTGAATGCTTATTATATGCCAGGCAATATTCAAAAATCTTTATTAATATATCTCATTCTATCAGTTCTACAGTGTCTATGGTATTTATATTAGAATAACATTTTGCTGGTGGGAAAACTGAGGAACAGAGAAGTCACAAAATTTGCCCAAGGATGAACAGTGATTAAGTAGAAGAGCAGTATGCCTGCAGATGTAGCATCCTTAGCCACAATGCCTACTGATTCTGTGAGTCACCTAGAACCCCTGAAAATGGTATGAAAGCAAGTACCTCTTGGCTGATGCCAAAACATGTACAACATGTTCCTGCACACATCACACACACTCTCTCTCACACACACACGTAACTTTGACGCACACAATATGCATCTGTGACTAACTGTGTTATCCTACCACATGTAAGTACAACTTTACCAGAGCTGCACATGTTCTACTTACAAACCATTCAAAACTTTGGTTTTATATATATAGTGATGCAAAGATTAATAAGATATAGTTTATATGTTCAACATATAAAGACTTTACAAACTTAATTTGGAAATCAAGTATATGCACCTATCTCTAGCATATGGATAAATGGTAAAATCTGATCCATAAATTAAGGCTGAAAGTTAGTCACCTTTAAAATTTTAATTTATGAATAGATTTCCATATAAAAATTTTCATAAAATACAATATTTCTCTCTTGTGTTGTCCAAGGACTTCTGCGTTTATGTGGTCCATAAACCCAAGAAACCAGAGTCAGTTTAGTAAAAAATCCACATTCCCTGCTGGGACAGTTGAGCTGCATTAGTTTAGATAATGAGTGCTATTGCATTTCACTTGGACATGGTGTAACTCTTTAGAACTAGTTCCACGCAGTCTAATATGTGATACAAGTTTGCTATATTTCATGATCCTTTCTCAGACCTACCATAGGTATTCAAGGAAAGTTTATTTCCCCTTTCATGTTAAGTTTGCCCAAGAGTACCCCTCCCCTGGGCTTTCAGTATTGCAGGGGTAGGGGATAGAAGATTTGGGGAGTAGTTATGTATTCACCACTCTTAATGTACCCTTCTGGGTGGAAGATTCTCCATTACCTTGACTCCCCTGTCTCTTTCTGTCCCCTTGTTTACTCTCCACAGGTGGCAGGAGAAGTACGTATGTATATATGGAACTGGTATATGTGGTCCACTCTTGCTCTATTCTCTTTGTCTTTCTCTTTTTCAGCTCATAGTTGCCATGCATTTTTTTATTGCTCTTAACTATACAATAAGCATAATAGTAAAATCTCTGTTCTTCTAGGGTAGGCCTATGATCTTCCAATGTTTGTGTGTCTGGGAGGGCACCAGCTTAATACTGGATTACTCTGTCAAAAGCAGATTTTGGACATACCTAAATCAATTCCTTTATTCCAATCTTTTGAAAAATAAAGCTATTATTTTATTTCCTTCTTCCTTTCTTTGAATATTTCTCAGTTTGTCCTTAATTCTTTTTTCAAACCTTGTAGATGTTCTTTTTTTGTTTTTTTTCCCCATAATTGTCATCTTATTTATTTTCAGTCTATTCATGTATAAGTAGGTCTATCTATCTATCTATCTATCTATCTTAGTTTCTTTCAGATAAAGTGGTTTGAAACCCTTCCCACCTCACTCTGAGGTACTGTTGAGAGGTGGGAATTATTCTATTTCTTTTATATTCTGAGTGGACATTAGGTAAGAGGGTGTCAGGGAATGACTTCTTAGGGTTAAGTAGGATCTTATTTGGAAGACCTAAGCTCAGCTTTCCATTGTGACATTTTGTGATCTGACCTTTTTCAGGGTCTTAGTATCCTGTGTTTCACTCATTGCAAAATGATGATATAAAATGCACTGAACCTTAAACTGGCTTTAGATTGTACACATTTCCTTGATGTTGTTGATGTTGTTGTGGTTGTTTTTAACTGCTTCCTTTGTAAGCTCTGCCAGTTGGAATCTTTTGTAATTCAACTATGTAATCAATTCAATCATCCACAAGGGTTATACTCATGGACTAAATAACTTTTAGACAATGGCTACAAAATGCTGATGTAGGCTGATATATGCTGCATAAGGATTCATGAACCTTAAGATGGGAACCTCAAAGTATAACTAGAATAAATTACATCCAAAAATTCAAAATGTCAAACTATGTACATGTTTTTTCCATTGGAGGTACTCTCTCCCAACATTTCCCAAGATCTCTGAAAGGGAACTCTCAGAGTGAATACTAAGCTCCGTGCTTTTGCTGGGTAGTCTCTGGAGTTTGATTAATCAGTGTCATCGTTGTTTCTCTTTGCCATACAGTATAGGTTCCAACAATTTGTCTACTCTAGTCCTGATCTCTGTGCATTACAACCATTTGAGCCGGATTGATGCCACAACATTCTCTTGTTGCTTTCATTGGTAGAGTATGTCCTAGGACACAACTTCTGGTACCCTTATAGTTCAGACTTTTGTGCAGCCATCCTCCAAATCTTGGGTCACTCCCAGGAGCTCTTGTGCCATGCTTGGTTCAAACTCATGGTTCTTAAAAAGTTCTCAACAATGGACAACTCCCTCCCCACTTTCTGGGAGACATTTTGCAATATCTAGAGACATTTTGGTTGTCACAACTCAGGGTGAGGGGTTGCTACTGGCATCTGGTAGATAGAGGTCTTAGCTTTTGAAATGTTAAACATTCTACAGTGCACAAGACAGCCTTTGAAAATTAAGAATTATCTGACCCAAAATGCCAACAGTTACCGGGTTGAGAAACTATACTTTAAACTTTTGTAGACCTGAAGCCAAACGTGTACTCCAGACAAGATTACTTTTTCAATATTGACAAAACAAAATATCTGATTAAATAAATTCCATTTCCCAGGCATCTGAAATACATGTTACTTCAGCAATGTAGCTAACCTGACATCTGTGCATACCTCCAATTATATTATTCATAGAAGGAAACAAATTGTTATTGCTATAAGGTTATTTCCCTTTTGAGGTAAGAATGACTGAAGAGGTCATATAGTTCCTTTCTTACTAGTAGAGGAAAATAGGAAAATACATATGCTGAGTCCCATTATATAGCAATGGTAGAATAAATTAGATGCTAAAAGAAGAATTCAAATCAAATGCCGGAAGAGTACATAAGAAGTTCAGGTATTTATTTCACCTAATTTTGGATTTAAAAGTGACCTGAATGAGAGTAAGTTAGTAATAGCATTATCACATATTCCTCTAAATTTAACTTCAGCATCATCAAGACATTGCAGAAGCTGTTTTAGCTTTGGTTTTAAATAAGACCTTTGTCTTATTGCTTTAGCTTTGGCAGCACATATACTAAAATATACTAAAATTGGAATGATACAGAGATTAGCATGGCCCTTTACAAGGATGACATACAAATTTGTGAAGCGCTCCATATTTTTAAAGACTCTATTAAGGAGAAGATCTATATGCTTTTTCATCAGCAGGCCCAACAGACTGGGAAATAGTTGAGTTGGAAGCATTAGGGGGACAGGGGTGGACTCCTGTGTGTACAGGGTGCTGTATTAGAAGTTTTGTACTATAGTAGTCCTGTTTCCATTTTGTTACATTCTAGCCAGGACTGAATGAATTACATGAAATGTGAAGATCTTGTTCAATCTGAAACCCCTGTTGCCCCATTTTTTAAAATAAAACATTTTTGTGATGATTTAAATGAACGTTGTTTTTGTTAATATTGGTTCCAATTCTTCAAGATGTTTGTATTGGCTTTATAACATTCACTGTACTAACCTTTCTGCAAGTGGTGTGGAGGTGGTGACAAAGTTTCATTATGTCCTCAAGATAAAGTCTTAGTGAGAAATAAAGAAATGCTCTTTAATTATAAATAAATAAATAAATAAACAAACCCTTGCAAGATGGATAGTCTCAACAATATGAATATCATAAACAATATTTACTTGTCACTAATACCCTAAAAGCCTTATCACCATTATTTGAATAAACACAGCATATAAATCTGTGTAGCCTACTCTTTATTTATCCTAAAATCCTCATTTAATTTCTACTAAACTCAGAGAGAAAAAACATCCTATATGGCTGAGATGCTGAGGATGATAGTTCTTGCTGCTACTCCTTATAAAGAGGATTTCTTGACTCTAGCTTTGTGAAAGTTAAGTTAAAATTTACAGAAGAAAATATGCTCCTGCCTTACAAAGTTGATATTTAAAAATATCAATTGGCACAAGTCTTGGAAAATTCATGGATTTAGGAGACCAGTTTCCTATATTCCAGGTTTTAAATTCTGTTTATGCCACTTATTAGTTATCTATGTAATAGTAAAGAACACATTTAAAATAGTAAACAGTTAAAATATCTATGAATAGTTTATTTTTAAGCAAAATTCTATGGAGCATTTCATAACAATTTTCAAATGATATTGAAAAAATCCTGACCTTGAGTATTTAAGTCTTTCATATTAGATATTAAGTGATTCATGATGAAGAAAGCTCATATTAAGTAATGAATGAATTAATAACTAAATGACTGAAGATAAGACAACTTAACAAAGGGTAAGCATATATACTCTCCTTCTCTTACTGAGGGAAGACTTGTTACACTGTGCTCTTTAGTAAATGGAGAGAATGTGGGAGCACCCTAAAAACAAGGGATACTAAGGACCACTCTCCATGCTTAGAAAACATTTGGGTCAGGCTTGGGAAATCTGAGGCTAAAAAATGCTTTTTTTGTTGTTTTTGTCTGAATCACTTAAATTACAGATGGAATTCTTGGGCCATTCTCAGAAATCTTAGATACTAGACAAATGTAGACTTCCTGGCTGAGATCCAGTTCATTTAGGAAACTTTAGAAACTCTGTTATTGTCAGTGGTTATTCATGGCTCCCAAACAGGTAGAAACATGTATCACCTAATCTATATCTACACCATTTCAATGGACCCATAGGAACCATGTGGTAAGCTTATAGGAACAGTGTTTTTGTAAAAAGTGGGAGAATCAAAGAAGAACCACAGCTGACATGTGAGTAGAACTTGTTTGTGATCATAGCCCCTGGTACAGTGATATCTGATCATAGCATAACTGCAAAAATCCATCTGTAATGAACAGCTTTTAGAAACATCTTGTAGAACCCTCACCCTTTTAACCAAGGAACTGTCTCCTTGATCCCACTCCATCCTGCAGCCGTATAGCCTCTTTTGGAGCTGACATTTTCTTATGTGACTAAGCACAGTTATTTGATTTCATAATGAACACTTGTTTCAAATTATACCACAAACCCATGTATTGTTAATTTGTCTAGAAACAGGTACCTTATCCAAGTAGAGCTAATCTATCCCTTCCCTGGAATTTCTGGACTTGACAGCAGAAAAAAGTCTTTTAACAATGGTATAAACTGTGAATTGCAAAACATAAGCACTTCTGAGGAATAGTCTTGTTGTCCCCATGAGAAGGAAGCCAGTGTGTGTTGAAAGAGAAGGAAACAAATGTTCTGCGAGAATCTGGTCAAATATTGGAAGATTACTTGCAGCATGTCAGTATCTAATTTCCATTTTCATCTCTACTCGGCTACATCCCTCTCCTTTTACTCAATTGATGAACCATTCCAGGAATTTTATATGGCAATAAATTTCCCTTTTTTGTCTGTTTGAATAAGTTTTATTATCTCCAAAATTAAGGATATAAATAATAGAACTTCTAGATTGCTTTTTTCCAATATTTAATGTTGAGAAATTTTAATCTTCTTGAAAATAACAGAAAATCTAAAATCCTGTTTCAAAGTTATGTGCTCGAATCTGTCATGTTTTCTGATCATATCTACTGCCATAATTCACTTGAGTTGAATTAATTAAACACATTTTTTTCTCCTGACACATTTCTCCTGTATTAGTGGAGGCTCCAGTCTCTCAACTTTCCCAAAACAACCTGGAGTCAGAGATAAGTATGGAAATGAGGAAAAATGTCTTATTCCTGGGACCATAAATCAAAGTGAGGAATAAAGTCTATATCCTATTTAGAGTTATCTCAAGAAATGAGCAGGAGTTTAAAATATAAAATGCATGGACAATGAAAAAGATATTATGGACAACATTAAGAAAATGAACTCAACCTCAAGTGAAGATTCTGCTACAGTATCAAGGAAAACATTATCTAATGTCAGAGACTGAGCCTTGAAGATTCCCAAGTATCTTAAGTATAACGTTTTTCCTACAGCATCCTGGTTGGGCCTGTAGGCATAGAGGAAATTAATAAGTTACCAGAAAACTAAGACTTTGACTCCATCTCATTCTTCTATTTGCTTAAAGGTATGCTTAAGGTAAAAGCCATGTCTGAATAGTTTTTCTAAGAGTTTATCTTTCCCTGTGGTCTGTGTACTACAGTAGTCTGATGAGGAAGGAATATTTCTATTTTTCTCTCATGGAGCTAGTTTGGTTCACAAAATAGGAGATTTTGTTTCTCTTCCCATCTGGGAGAATGCTAGGGAGAGCATTACCACTTTCTACCCATCTCTCACTTGGACTTCCTGTGGGGAGAAGAGGTTAATATGGTCATTTAGATATTGGAATATTTATTGGGAGACCTTCTCCACTGCATAGTCTAAAAAGGCTAATCTTTATCCATCCCCTTTCATTTCATACTTCCAAAAGCATTAGTACCTCATGAGCTGATAATTTCCAAGGAATAAACAATTCTGAAAAAGCCTTCTTTGTTTCCCTTGGTCTTCCCCTGGATCTGTTCTACTCATCTTTACTACTTTCTCTGTACCTGCTTGTGACTGGGTGAATGAAACATATATTCTGCATCATGTTGGTTATTGGGTAAATGAACTTATGTCCAGTTTGGCAGATGGTTGCTCTCTCTGGTCCTCTCTTTGCTCTCTTTCTCTTTGATACACCATATTTTAAATTCTAAAATTTCAAAATGTTAGAAAAATGCATTTTACAAACCATTTTTTTCAAACACTTTATTCAGAGATTTTATGATGCTTATACAAATACAAATAACTGGAATTTTGTGCCTTATTTGGTAGCAAATACTTCATTAGTCAAAGCTACAATAAGTCAAAGCTACAATAAGTCAAAGGCTACATGACATACAAAATTTCTTACATTACCTGATGGCAGGAGCCAGCATAGTCTGTTTTACATATTCCAAATATATGTCATAGAGGTGACCCTGTCCTACATAAACTTTTACCAGAATATTAATTCATTTAGTCATATTGCTAAGAACTGGAGTAAATTTGGGCTGACAGCAGAGGAATCTATCCTATTCTTCCTAAGAAAATTTGGTGATATGAAAGCAGTAGACATAGAAAGGTAGAGAGGGAACATCAGGCACAAAATAATTTTTACAGAGATCATTGAAGACATTTCTTAAAGTCCAAAGGCTCTGACCAAAAAGTTTTTCATAAAAATACCCTGATGACAGCAAAACTCTGTGAAGAAAATGAGAGCCACTGAGTGTACACTTTGAATGGATTGTAAAAAGCATGGGACAGTAAAACACAATGAATCCTGTGGTGGAAGATGGACTGTGGGTAACAGAACAAATATGAGAACATTCTCTTATGAACTAAAACAAGTATATAATACTAATACAAGGTGTCATTAACTGGGTGGGTTGGGGGAAAAATACCTCAAACATAAGATATTGGCTATAGTTAGTAGTAATGCTTTGAAGATGTTCTTTAATAGTTTGTAACTATTATTTCACAACAATGCAAGGTTGTGGTGGTGGGGTCATGTATGGGAGTCCTCTATGATGATACGCATTTTTGTTTTGTAAGTCCAGAACTTACACTATAAACTTATTGTTTATGGATGTTCATGTATGATTGATAAACTTCAATTATAAGCTTGAAAAATGCCCTGAGACTTACTAAAGCTGTGAATTCAAAATTAAGTCATGCATTTTAGGGGAAATGTAGAACTGCACAACACAGCAGATTATCAAACTGATCTCTGGCCACAGTCAATGGGTCACATCTATGGTTATTTTGCGCTTAGGAAGTGAACTGCCTGGCCGAATGGGAGACACCACCCACTCCCCTATTTCTACTTCAAGAGCAAAATAGAACACTGGCATGCTATGTATTTAAATACACTTTAAAATTAAGGTAAGGTTTTGGGGTGTTGTAGATTAAATCATGTCCCCCCCCCCACAAAAAAAGGTGCAAGTCTTAATCTGCATTCCTGCATATGTGAATCCATTTGAAAATAGGATCTTTGAAGCTGTTATTAGTTAAGGTATGAACGTATATGTGGTTAGGATCTTTGAAGATACTCTTTAGATGAGGCCAAATTGAATCAGAGTGGACCTTAATCTGTGCACTTGGAGTCCTTATAAGCAAAGGAAATGTGGATGCACTAGTCAGTAGGAGTTAGAAGCCAGCAGTTAGCAGAAGCCAGCAGTTAGCAGAAACCAGTGGAGCAGAACCTGGGAGTGAAAGGTCACTAAGTGATGGAGGATTGTGAGAGCACTACAGCTCTGGGAGAAAACAAGCTCTGCCAATACTTAGATGCTGGAGTTCCAGACTCTGAAACCCTGTATCAATAAATTCCTACTACTTAAGCCAACCAAATGTTTGATACCTGTCACATCAACCATGGCAAATTTAGACCCAGCTTTAAATGTGACTTTAAGTCAGAGCAGTGTCAATGAAAGTGGGGCGCACCAGAGTGTACTAGCCCTGAGGAGTGTTGGGGAACAGAGTATTTTTCACTAACTTGTGCAGAGTCAATCTTTACTCTGGAAAAAGTTTAGATTCTTACCTTATAGCCCACAACAAAAGCAATTGCACATAAATTAGAGTTAATGTTTAAAAAATTAAACCATTTAAATTAAATTATTTAAATAGAGAATATTTTTCCTATTCTGAGATACTAAAATGACTTTTTTAAATATAGTTTTTTATTTTTTTAAAAGATACTTAGACACATAAGTATTATGTAAAAAAAATAGGGGATTCCTATATGCCCCACTCCCTATTCCTCCCACATTTTCCCACATTAACAACATCCTTCATTACTGTGGTACATTCATTGCAATTGGTGAATACATTTTGGAGCATTGCCACTAAGTGTGGATTATAGTTTACATTGTAATTTACACTCTCTCCCACACAATTTTGTAGGTTATGGCAAGATATATTATGGCCTGTATGTGTCATTGCAATGTCATTCAGGACAATTCCCAAGTCCTGAAAAATGCCCTCATATTACACCTGTTTTTTCCTTCTCCTTCCCCTCAGAACCTCCAGTAGCCACTGCCTCCACATCAATTATATAAGTTCTTCCATTGTTAGAATCACAATGTCTACAGTAGAATACCAGTATGTCTACTCTAGTCTTTTATTCACTCCCCAATCCTGAGGATTCTGGGATGGTGATGCCCACTCCACCTCTAATTGAGAGAGGGTTAGATCCCATGGGGCAGATGGATGGGACTAACTTGCTTGCAGTTGCAGACACTCCGTTCCTTGGGATGGTCATTGATCTTATGTTGAGTGAAGCAAGCCAGGCACTGAAGGGCAGATATTACATGACTTCACTGATATGAATTAAGCGAATTGAGCAGCTCACAAAGCTAGAGTCTGGAGCTAGGTTTACAGGAAACAGAAAGGGAGAAGATAGTGGGTCAATGCTGATATGGGCAAAATCTATGATAAGATGGAAGGGTATAGTTGTGCAGTGGATGGGCATGAGAGTGGTGTAGTGATGCTATTGAGAGGAGGGTGGATTGGGCTGTCCATGGAACTGGGGTGGGAGTGTTGGGGAAGAGAGCAGGTGAACTTTGGGGATTTGGGGGTATGTGGTAGAAACTAAAATGTTGGGAATGTTCTTTGGCAAATATGGCAGGAGAGGGTTACTGGTTTAGGATGTTGGATTTAGGGGACATGTGAGACAGGGCACATCTGGGGCAAGATTCCAGGAAGTGTGTATGTTCTTCTTGTCATAGTGTGTTGTATCAGTAGGTGGAGAACCACACAATGAGCAGGAAGATGTTGGACTCCCATCCTGGGAAGTCCTACTTTGTTCTCAAATAGAGGGTTGGGAGTCTCTCGAGAGCACAGGCAGTGCCTAATAGGGGAAGACAGGCCAGAATGTCAAGCTCTCAATGTTGTTGCAAGTAACTATGAATCCTGTCCTTCAAAGAGTGAAGCCTGATATTTGCCATGGGTCCTGAAGAGAAGGGAAGGGAGGAATAGAATAGATGGAACATGGGGTATTTTGGGGGCAATGGAATTGTACTACATGGTCTTGCAATGATGGATACAGGCCAAGTTAAATTTCATCAAAATTTATAAAAGTGTATGGTCCAAAATGTAAACCATAATGTAAATCATTGACTATGGTTAGTAGCAATGTTTCAATATTTGTACATTAATTGTAACAAATGTACCATCCACATGTAAAATGCTTTTAATTCTGGAAATGGGAAAGGGGAGAGGATGTTGGGTATATGGGAAACCCCTATGTTCTGTATGTCACTTTTTTGTAACCTAAAAGCTTCTTTGAAGACAAAAAGAAAAAAATAAGACACTGAGGGAATAAAAGGAAGAAAATGTCAGTGTACATATAAAATGCCTTTACGTTTAAACACCCTTGAAAAAAATTACAAAGGGGAAGACTGATTGAATGGTAAGATATTTTTGCCATACCCTTCCTTTAGCCGTAGAGAAATTGAGAAATAGTGGCATAGGCATAATTATAGAACTAGCTTGACATGAACATTTTGAGTAGTAAATAAAAATTATTCCTGGAGCAATTATTCAATCTATTAGCAGGAATGAGCCTCAGGTCCCCAGTGGGAAACCACCTCATCATAGCTGATCAAATGGTAGAACTGTAGACAGTAGCAGTTATGTAGGTTAAGTTCCAGGAGCCCTGAACGAGACATAGTGACTGACTACAGCCAAGAACATTTATGACAGCTATTCTGTCCAATAGCTTCCTCTAAAAGTGATTAATTTTTGCATGAAGCATGTAGACATTGTGACAAAATTAATACTGTTAATTATTCTCTGAAAGATACAGAGTCAGGATTCCAAAAGACCAACCAGTCAGGTATGTTTGCCATCAGGCAACATGGATAACTAAATTCATTTTTATAATTAACCAAATTTAATACTTTTCTCTCCCTCAGAATATTAAGTGTAGTAAAACACAAAAGTGTTCCAGCCTAACAGGAAAAGAATAGACCTAAGGGTCCATGAAATGGTTTTCTGAGAAGGGGAAATTACTCATGTTGCTGTTCTCCTAATTTTGGAAATTTCAAAGCCAAACACACTGTAAAGGAACAATTTCCTTGTCTCAGTACCAAGGTTCTATCTCAGTATATCGATAGCCACAATACAAAATGAATACTAAATTTCCTATTCATTTTATCTCAAGCAAAGCATTGTATCTTGGAGTTGTATGTACATATGCATATGTGAGTGTGTGTAAGAATATATTCATACATGTTCATAAATATATTCACACTTATATTTTGACCCTTCTTTTGTCTCATTCTGGGCATGCTTCACATATTTATATATTTTTAATTATCCTATATGTAGACCCTTGCTGGATGTTTCCAGGGACTTCTTACCTGCCTTGAACCCATTTATGCTTCTGAGGTAATGTGCTGTCATGTGATTCTGAGTAGTATTTTGACACTGGCTTTTATAAATGTCCTTTAAACACAACTAAAGTTTATAATCTCTGTTTGAATGGAAACCACCCCAACAGACGGCAGCAAGGGCTGCATCACAGTGGAGACAAAGCCTTTGACAAATATTAGTACCTTCATAGTTACTCCAGGAATAGAAAACCACAGCTGGAATAGATGAGGAAACCAATAGTTGCCACAAACTAATGTATAGAGCAGATTTGAAACAATTTCTGAAATTTCCCAGATTTATTTGAAATGTGTTTGTAGAGGGCTATAATCCCTGGAAAGCAGAACCAAGGTAATATATTTTTGAATCAATAATTATCAACAGATTTTAGTATATAGTCCGATGATTTCTTGGTGACAGCTTATGATTCTCTCTTTACTTCAGGAGCATAAAGGCCACAGGAACTATTATCAGAATCATTGTGTGTGTATGTGTGTTTGTGTGTTCATGTATGTGTGTGTGTGAATGGTATATATAACTCTAATCACATGGTACCACCTCTAGATATCTTATCATAGTTTTTGTGTACACATGTTGTCAATTTATTTCCAAAGGGATGACCATAGGTTTTAAACATAGAAATAACAGCCATCAGATTAGCATAAGATAATATTTTGTTTGTTTTGGATAGATTGGAAAAGAAGTGTCTCTTAGAAAGTCCATTTATCTTACAAAACACATACTACATATTTCAGAGATTCCCAAACTCTGTCCTTATTATCTGAATAATTTTTTTCACAGCAATCCTAGGCCAAAGGAAATATCTAACAGTTTCACTGATAAGTATTTAGGTTCAACAACTTAAACATTTACTTCTTAACAGCTTTATGCCTATTAGTACTGTGGCAGTTTGAGATTATTTTATGAATTCCAAAAAGAGAAAGATTGTCCTTAAAAACTAATCTATTCCTCTGGGTGTAATATTCTTTGATTGCATTAAAATCATTTAAGAGGCTTTTGATTAGATTACTTGATAAGATCTATTTAGGGCTCTTGATTGAACTCTGTCAGTGAGGCATGACTTGGGTTGAATTTCCATCCCCTTGCTGGGTCTGATATAAATGGAGACACACAGACAGACAGAGGAACAGGGAGACATCATATTTGATTCTACACTGTGAGATAGAGGATGGCAGGAAGAACAGAAGCCCGGTGGAGTCTCAAAAAGCTAAGCCACCAAGGAGAGAAAAAGCTGGGTAAGAGACAAGGCTTATACCTGATAGCATACAGCTGGGCTCCAGGAGAGAGACCTTGAGGATCGCTTAAGCATGAAGCTCCGAAGAGGCTGGACCCATGGAGTAGCTCAAAACTAAAGAGACAAGCCCTATGCCTGGTTGCTCACAGCTGAGCTCCAGGAACGGGGCTCCAAGAGACTGAGCCTGGAGAGGAAGGCTGAGACCTCGGCAGAGACCAGTGGCCATCTCGCTTTGCCACATGACCGGACTAGAGGATCAAAAATACCTGACTTTGGTGAGAAAGCATCTCTCATGGTGGCTCAGTTTGGACTTTTCAAGGTCTTGGAACAATAAGCTTTTACCCCAAGTAAATCCCCTTTACAAAAGCCGGCCCATTTCTGGTACTTTCCACTGGCAGCCCTTTGGCAAACTAAAACAGGTGCTGAACAACTTAAACTTTTAACTCAGATTGGATCCCGCAACACTCATTTTCTGTCCAACAAAACTTTTCTCCCAGTACTTGCCTTTTATATTACAGTCTCTGAAAACTCAGCTTCAAAATGATGACATCATTGAAAGGAATTTACTAATCTAATGTTTAAACTTTGAACTACTTCAAGTTCTTAGTTTCTTCAGTGTCCAACAGATATAACTGTGTTTCCCTTGAAATTTTAAAATAACTTGTAATTCTTTTGAAACAACCCTGTGAGTTCGCTTGGCTACCCCAGAGAGTACATGATGTGGAATAGCAAATATATTTGAAAGCCATTGGCAAAAATCAGAGTAAGAAGTACAGTAATTCTAAAAATTTACCAGAAAGAGAATACTGTCGGTAATACTTGTCATTATAGACAAAAGAAATAAAAGTTGCTGTTATCAAAGTAAATTAAATGTGCGGTGAACCAAAACCTTAGAATCATATGGATAGCTCTAAGATAACATTTACAAACAATCCTAAGCTTTCATTTTTTGCGCACAAAAATATATTAATATATTATCTTTAACTGTTTAGGCAGTGAAGGTGAATAAATATCAGGTAAAGAAAATTATTTATACTTTGATATAAAACAAAATGTTTGCCTAAGAATTATTTCTCTATAGATTTATATTTTATCAGCATAAAACTAAGATATTAATGATTTCTCTTTTATGTAGCAGTAATAAGAAATTTAATTAAAAACACAGCAGATAATAGTCCAATGCAGGTAAAACCAATAGCCAAAAAGCTGTTGTTTTGTTCACTTGTAAGCAGATGGGATACCAAAATATAAATGAAAAAATCTGATTTAAATATTGTATATTATTTGTATAAACACATTATTTTTTCTAATCCTCTCGTTCATGTCCCTAAAGTATTTCCAAATTCTGCTAGAAAGTTCCAGCTTTTTATTATAGTTTTTCCATACACTATATATAATGTTAGGTTAAAAATCAAACTTGAATAAAATCATAAATAAAATTCATTATTGTAACTCTAAAAATGAACAGTTTTCTGCCTGTGTGTGTATATTGGGAGGTATATATGTTGCTCTTCCTCTACACTCATCTTTTTCTCTTCTTATTCTATCTGATCTCTCAATATTAATCTTAATCTGGTGACTTAGGGTCCTAATCCCTGGGAATTTTCCACATCGGTAGGTGGCCAGTTGAAGGCTTGGCTTCCCCAGGTTCCTGCTCCCTCGGTCTTCCCAGGATGCAGCACCAGCTCTTAGCAGTCACAGGATTTTGGGTTAACTTTTTACAGTCCAGGTTTCATGCAGTACTTCCAGCACCAGTCAAAAAAGCTTCATTAGAACTTCAAGCTAAAAGATTGGAAACTTCTATTGTGTATCCTAGTTTCTGTTTTGAATCTGAGTAGCTCTGCTTTTCCAGGCCCAAATACATCTATTGTTTCTGTTCTGATTCAGATTCTTTGTGATAAACAACTTGTTTTTGCATGTGGCTGGCTCCTTTTACTACAGTTATTACATTTTATTTAAGTTTTCCATAATTCAGGGAATGAGGGACTAAAATGTGGTGGTCTAACTTAGGAAATAATAGCACTGATTCACCAGATATCTGCAGGGCAGGATGAAGAAACAAGCCAGGCTTTCAAACATCAACAGAGTATAAAGTATATCATAGTAACAGTCTGTAAGTATGGATTGTTTTCTTATGGTTTCTGAAGTAGGTTGAATGAAATAAATAAACTGAATCTCAAATATGAAGAGGAAAATGCAGAAAATAGAGAGGAAAATGCAGAAAATAGAAGAAACAATAAACTTAACCAATATCAAGGTGAAAGAATACAAAATTTTGTATTTAGAAATAGCTCTCCCTTAGGGTAATGGATTTCAACTGAAAAAAAGGAAATGGAAATTGGAAGCAGCGCAGCATAGCCTTAGGAAAATGTCAGAAATTCAATTAGGAACAGCCTATTCTTTAATGTTTATGTCAGGCATGGACAGAAGTGCACGGGTACCTACAGAAGATAAAAAATTTGGTTATTATTTAGATTACTGATTAAAAATACATATTTTAAAAAGAAATAAAAAATACATATTTGGTAGAACAGAGAACCTCTTTCTGTAAGATTTCATATCACATAAAATTTGAAAAAACTTTGAAATCAGATTAACAGCCTAAACAGAATATAATAGTAGAGTTTACAAGAAATAAACTGTTATTGAGATTTTTTGAAGACATGAAATTAAGTTGAAAGCAGAGTAAATGTTATATGATAAATAAGAAAGCACTGGTTCTGCTACTTACAATCTCAGTGAGTTTGGGCTATTTGCCCCAGTTGCATCATTTATAAAACTGGAATGATGATAGTCATCTTATAACATTATTCAAGGAATTAAGGGAGTTAATATATGCAAATGTTTATGGAAATACATGACACATGATTAGTGACGAATAAATGGTTTCTATTATTAATATTTGACAGCAAAATTTTTCTAACATCTTGGGTTCAATGGTCTGGACCATATAAGCACCTTTCTACTTACATGAGTAGATTACAAAAATATTCAGGGGAAATTGGTCAACTCAGATAAAAAGTGATTTTCATTTCTATTTTAAGATTTCATAGCCTGTTGAAAGAATGTGACCCACTATATTTCATTAGTTATATAAAGAGTCACATTCAGAATCTTGAGATTTCTGGAAGTACAGTTCAAGTTTAGGCCAATGATACTATAATGTTTATTATAATTTGGTACCAAGAAAGTTCCTGGTTGACCTCGTTGTTAATGTGACTGATTTTTAATAGAGTTTAGTGTAGTTCTATGAAAAGAAAACTTGATTTATAGTTAGTCAAACAGTGGTTTGAATCCTACATCAAAAATTGCCTAGCTTTCTGAATTAGGACAAGTTATTTAATGTGATGAGTTTCCTTTTAGGATAAAAGTTATCAAACAAAAACTTGCTATGCTTCTGAAAATTAAATGAGATCATGAATACAGAACAAATGATTCAGCGATGCTTGTCACATATGTTTGTTGTTTCTGCACTCAAAACTTCCTATTCCCCCTTTCTTTTGGTAACAGTGCCTTAGCTTTTGTTCAAGAAACCAAATCTTCCTCACCTCCTATTTATGAAGCCAAGTGTGTTTGGCTCATGATCTGGAACAGTCTCTTGTAGTATGACATATTTAGGCTGGCTCAATGAGCGCCATCACCGTGGCTTTTGCTAACACAATCACAGGAGGTGTTCTCTGTGTGATAGGATGGTCATATTTTCCACCACTCTGGAAAAGTCTGTGTGAAAATGAAATCAACCTACAGAACACAATCAATCTGCAAAACCAAGAGTCTTGAGTCTTGACATTATTCATGCCTTAAGGTAGCTTTACCCCAAAGTCTGAATGAAACAATATTTTTTGTACATTTTTAGTCTTTTATATTTGTCAATTAATTTTAGTTGCCTTTTATCCTTATAAACAAATTCCTAGAAAATACAGTAGGGAATCAATTAGGTGAGAATCATATTTCTTATTACTTTAATACCTTTTTTGCAAATATAAAGAGACCCAAGAGACAGAAATGAACATCTTTCCAGGGTAATGTGTAATTATAGAAATTAGAAAAACAAAAATTACAAAAAGTATCTTTATATAATTTAGGCAAAATAATAAAACCCTTGCAATCCAATGTACATGTACAAACAAAACCATATCTGCAAAGTTTCACTGTAAACAAAGGAGCGTCAAAGGAAATAAGACTAGTTGCTTTTTCATATAACTGTAAGCCCCTTGAACAATGTATTTGTAATTGAATCAATGAATGACAGATTAAAACTTACTTCAGAAAAAATAGATTTACAATCTCTAGAGAAAAACACTTATTGCTCAAATGTATTTTTTAAGACGTATTTTACTTATTTATTTCTACTCCCCCTCATTGTTTGCACTCACTGTCTGCTCTCTGTGTCTGCTCATCTTCTTTGTAGAAGACACTGGGAACTGAACCTGGGAACTCCTAAGTAGGAGTGAGGAGTCCAATTGTTTGAGCCACCTCCGCTCCCTTCTTGTTGTGTCTGTCTTGTGTTTTCTCATTGTATCTCCTCATTGTGTCATCTCATTGTGTCATCTTGTTGCGTCAGCTCGCTGTCCTGCTCATCTTCTTTAGAAGCACCAGGAACCAAATCTGGGAGCTCCCATTTGGTAGGCGGGCACCCAACTGCTTGAGTCACATCCACTTCCCACAAATGTAAAGTATTTTAATATTTGTCCATTCCATGTATTTAAGATCTCATATCAACAGTCACTCTGTTCATATGGAAAACAACTGAAGAACTATTCACAAGTAAATCTTTTATTTTTAAAAGTAAACATTTATCTTTACTATTATGGTGCAAAGGATTATTTTACGTAAAACCAAAATAAAGTAATAACATTTAAATCATCATGCATATGTCCCACAGAAAAATCAATGCATAACATTTTGAAAATAGAGATACAAATATAATTACGTCTTCTCAGTCAAAATTAGCCTCTGTGAAAAAGGCTATAACCAACTGAGTTCAGTTGCTTTTACATTGAGAGTTTTATACAAAGGATCATAAAATGTCTAAGAGAGAAATGAAAAATGAGAACCACATTTTAATGTTATGTATTACATGGACTGACAGAAATCTTGTTGGAAGATAAATCAATAAGCAAAAAGAGAACATTGATATTCAAGACAGCTTCTAATTTAGATAAATATCCTTATATACTTTCTTGGCACAGAAGAGATTTGGGGGTAGGGTAATCAAAAAATTTTTTTTATTTGGCAATGGTTTTTTAAAAATTTATTAAAGGCGATTAAATAAAGAAGGGTCCCATGGGAGAGAAATTCTGATACAAAACTGAGTCATCATCCTTGTTTTCTCTTTTTCTCTCAAGCTTCATATGCAAATAATCAGTGCATCCTGTTGGTTTTATCTTCAAAATATATGAAGAACTAAGCCACCTCTCTGTGCACCATTTCTGTCCAAGCTACTGTCATGAATTGCCTTCATTTCAACTGTAGCTTCTTAACTGGTCTCTCTGCTGAGCCAGTGATCCTCTTAAATCCTAAATCAGATCATGTTACTCCTCAGTTGAAAGCCCTGCAATAGTTCTCCACTTTACTAAAAGGAAACACAAACACTCTACCACAGCCTGCCAGGCCTTACACAAAGGCCCTGTATATACACATAGCTAACTCCTTTATTTCGTTCAAGTCTGTCATAGTTTGTCTACAGCATTTTCTATAGCAGCCCTGCTACTGTTCCTGTTTAATACCTGAAAAAAGTCATTATCAAGGAAGAAAAAGTTAAAATAGACCTATTGAAAAGGTCTAGATGGTATGCCCAAAGACATGTTAGACGGATTTGCTTATAATGATGTTTCATCCATTGTATGGACTAAGAATCATTTCATGTTAGAAAAAATGCAGTGTGTATAGCTATGAATGACATGAAAAATGTCAAATGTAAGTAAAAGGAAGAAAACTGGAGAGACAAGAATTTTGAAAACATAATATATAGCTGTGGTTCAGCAAATATTATGTTGACTGTATAAAATTGAGATAATGTTATATATATAAACATATATATACACATGCATGTATATATATATACATTTATATATTCTGGTATATATATTCTGATCTGAACATTTCAAAGGAACTGATGTTTTATACCTCTTTTCATCTATACAGCCCAGTAGTTGTTTAAAAAGTAGTATGTGTGTGGGTGTGGGAGTATTACTCAGGTACCTGAAAAAAATTTTATTGCTTTATTTTCTTTGTTACTTTGATCTCTTCAAAATAAATGCATGCTGGGGATGGCATATTAGATAGTGCAGGATCCAGGAAAAGAGAAAATACCGGAGGGATGAACCTGACATTTGGTGCCACCTCTCATGTCAGGAAAATTGCCAATAACAAGTGATGGCTGAAAAGATGAGTAGCTGAGCAGCACTTTAAGCAGACACCTCATACTTGGGTCACAAAACAAAAATGAAAACAAACAAAAACATAATGAAGTTTAGGACACATAATGACGAGTTACTCTGGTAAACACTACAGAGTATCAATTGAAGCACTGACCCATAAGCAGTATAAAAAGGGAACATTATATAGAACATTTTTCTCATGGAATGGAGCCCACCTTGGAATGACCTCAAACCCAGATTTGATTAAGGTTTTTCTTATATTATTATTACCTTTAATCTTGCATTGATACCTACTTTTTAAAAAGTATGTCTTTCTTGATAAAAAGAAACATTATCTTAAGCTTAAAAATAGCTATATAATTTTCACATACAGTCATGCACTCAATCAGAAGTTATCAAATATATAAGAGAATTAGAAATGATTGAAAACCTAAAGAGCATAGAAGATGCAGATATTAAACACAGACTTTAAATAAATATGTTTATGAAAAATAGACCAATGTATACTCAAGAACAAAATATGGATATTTTACTCAATTAAACAGCAGATTAGATACAAGTGAACAAAGAATTAATCCAACATGAAGGTAGGTCCAATGTAAATATCCAGGCAAAGCTAAAAACAAAAAATTAAAGAAGGAAATGATAGAAGACAATGTAAGAATACATACAATATGGTGAAAAGTTCTAGCAAATATTTAACAAGAACACATTTAGTTAAGAAGCAATAAGTGAAGAGAATTATGACAAAACTGTAAAAAAAAAATGCAAAATGATATAAAGTCATTTTGACTGTTTGGAACTATGTACCCCAGAAAAACATATTCTTAAACTTAATCTATTCCTGTGGATGTGAACTCCTGTAAATAGGACCATTTGATAAAGTCACTTCAGTTAGGGTGTGACCTGACCAACTCAGGATGGGTTTTAATAATATTACTGAAGGCCTTATATGGATGGTCACAAAGAAAGAAAGACACATAGGTATCAGCCAGAAGCTGGAAGTCAATGGAATTGAGAAGCCAAGAGAGGCTGCCATGTGTATTGCCATGTGACACAAAAGCCAAGAACCAAGGATCACCAGCAGCCAGCCCCAGAAGACTATGGTATTCTGGGAGAAAGCATCACCTTGATAACACCTTGATTTTGGATTTCTCCTAGCTTCAAAATGTGAGTTAATAAAGTCACATTATTTAAGTGAACCTATTGCATAGCATTTGCTTCAGCAGCCAGGAAAATTAAACTATCCATGGAACAAAGAAATACAATACACACCAAGTAGAAGTAAAAACAGGCTTGAACAATCATTTAAAACCTGTTTAAAATTAAAGATATGGAAAGAAACTTAAAGGTAACCAAAGTTGGAGGGAAGGTAGGAGGAGGACACATTACAGGACTTACAGATAACAATTCAACACAACAATGGAAGACAGGTGATAATGGAAAACTATTTTCAAATAGTTAAATAACTGACAATGTCTTTGAAGTAAAAGTTACCCATGTTTGCCAAAAATAAATAAATAAATAAATAAATAATTGACAAGCTGGTATTCTCTGGCCTCAAAAATAAGGACTTTCCTTGTCTCAGGAATCCCTTCTTTGTGCTCACTCTAAGTATAATTTAGTCATATTTATTGAGAGAATTTGTTTATTTTTTAAATTTATCATGAGAAATAAATTCTGGGTCTATATTATATTTAGTTAATTCATCTTTCACAGGGACTAACCTATTACAGTTCCTAACAAATTCTGTTGAGCATATGTATAAATGCCCAACCATCTTTTCACAATGTTCACTCAAATGTTAATCTCCAAAACTCTTTTTAAATAAGATTATAAGGGAAGTACTGAATAATTTCTGGTAACCTTCATTTTTTCATATTAGGAATGATGTACAGTAATTTAGATGAATGGCATATATTACAGGAGTGTCTGTTCATTGACCTCATGATTCATGTTCCAGTGCCAAGAAAGTGAACTGTTCCTGATATGTGGTAGTTACTCACAAATTCACATAGTCAGAAAATGGCATTCTCTGTATTTTGGCTTACATATTCTGCTTTTTCATTTACCCAGTTTCTCTAGGTCAATCATCTCCATATTCTCTGCTTTGTCTGTTTTCCTAATTCCCGCCAATAAAATCAAGATCTGTTGATATATACACATCTCTTTCCAAAATTTAACTTTGATTTCTTTCTTCTAAAATAAAATTGGTTTTACTTTTTATATTTTTAATTTTAACTCTTCATTTTGAAATAATTTCATACTTATGAAAAAGTTGAAAAACTAGTTCAGAGCCCATTTATTTACCCAGGTTCCCCAAGTGGTAACACCTTACATAACTAAAGTACAATGCTCAAGACAAGCAAATTAACATTGATTGTATATTATTGACCTCTCCAGGAATCTTATTCAAATTTCACCTATTATTTCATAAAAGTTCCTTTTCAGACACAGAATACAATTCATGATCACACATTGCATTTAGTTGTCATGTTTCCATAGTTTCCTCCAAAATGGGGTAGTTTCTCAATCTGTCTTTCATGACTTTGAAACTTTTGAAGAGTACAGACCATTATTTTGTAGAATCCCATCTGTTCGGTGCTGTCCAATATACACCATGGCTAGACTGAGATTATGTGTTTAAAGGAAGAATACCACAGAAATTATGCTGTGCTCTTCTGAATGCATCATTCATAATAAAGTATACTCAACAACAAAATACAAAAAAGGTTTCTCATTTAACTTAACATTTCTAAGTGAAAAAAATGTGTAATAATTTATTTACACATAGAAGTGTTGACAAGAAAAATTATGACTGAGTTCAGCATGAGTAGTCAGCAAGTCCCCCAGCTGCTTCCAGACCAGCTGTAATTGTGATTCTTTTCTTGGGTTCTCAGATATTAAAATATTAAACAGAAAATGAAAATCAATGAAAACCAATAGACTACTGCTTGATCATGGGCCTCAAACCAGGTTAAGAAGTCTCACTTCATGTAATCTAAGCATCTTTTAAAATATTTTTTTAAAAATTTAAAAAAAAAAAGAAGTCTCACTTCATAATTTAAATGATTTAACCCATTGAATATTTTAGAGCAGGAGAGTAATGTGATCAGAGCCAGGCTTTTTGTACCAGAACATTCTATTCCCTCTGGAATGGTAGTAGGGGAGAACAGGAATATTGGTTTGTCTGAGTTTGGGGATTATGTTGCTAAGAAAGTTGAAATAAAACAGTATGTCTATTTATATAGCTACAGCCAAAGGGGAATACTCTGAGTATAGCTAAGTGACTTTAGTAAATTACTTGAAGTCTTCCTTGCAACTGTTCTAAAATCGCTAAATTAAAAGTCATTATAATACTTATCTCAAAGGGTCTGTATTAATCAGGGTTCCCCCAGGAAACAGAATCAACAGGAGATATCTGCCAATAATATGAGATTTTATGAGTCTCTCACGCAGCCATGAGGATGCACAAGTCCAGGTTCCTTAGGCAGGCTGCAAACCAGGGGCTCCAATGAAAGTCCAATGAAAGGTCCTTGATGAGTTTCTGGGAGAAGCTGGCTGTCCAAAGAGGAGCTGGGAAATTCTCTCTGAATGTTGAAATCACTTCCCCTTTTAAGGCATTCAACTGATTGAATAAAAGCATCATCCATTGCTGATGCAATCTCCTTGATTGATGCAGATGTAATCAGCCATCCACGCAGTAAACTCACTGGTGATCGAAGTCCATAAATGCTCTTGTATTACTATTAGCCCAGTGCTTGCTGGACCAAACACCTGGACACAATTACCTGGCCGAGTTGACACATTAGCCTAACCATCACAGGGTCACTCTAAGAACTAAAAGAGTGACTAGATATCAAACTTTATTTATAAATTAAATATGGTACCTGGGATTGTATAAGCAAAATGTAAATATTTATAGATAGATAGATAAAGGTAGATGCACAGGAATAATGACAAAGAAAGACAGATAAAGAAGAATGAGTGTTTATTGCTGTCCCTTATGCAAGTTAGAATCCTCCTAGGAGAAAGATGCTGATAGATTCTCAACCACAGCACTCTGGAAAAAACATGCTTGAAAGTATAAATAAAAATACATGCAAATGTTTTAGTTTGCTACAAGTTTCGTATGCAAAATACAAGAAATGGGTTGGCTTTTATAATGGGAATTTATTAGGGTAAATGTTTACCATTCAGAGGCTGTGAAAATGTCCAAGTCAAGGTATCCA
>JAQZBX010012306.1:0-41397 GCA_029593785.1 Cabassous unicinctus
GAACCCGGAGCCTCCCATATGGTAAACGGGGGCTCTATCTACTGAGCCACTCCCGCTTCCCCATTTGCTGACTCTTGAACTGCACATATGTGGGGTAATACTCCAAGGAATTTGGGGGAAGACAACAGTTAGAACAGACTTCAGTGGATGCACACCAAAGGAGAGGCAGAGTTTGGAATTAGAGTTCAGCAAAGTTGGGGTGAGGGGGAGGGTAAATATATTTGGATTTCCATTAAAATCCAAGAAAGGCCACACGTCAGGATTAAAAACTACTTTGTAGAGCTACATGATTTGTCAAATATTTAACTTCTTCCTGATAGGAAAGAAATTTATACTCTTCAGAAGAAGATAATTGCATACAGAATCTTTAAAGTGTATCAGTAAAATATCTAGTACACAATAAAAAAGTAGTAGATATATGGGCAAATAGAAAACAATGACCCATGGCCGAAAAAAAAAAAGTTAATAGACAAACGAGATGTTAGGATTAATAGACAAGAACTTCAAAATAACTATAATAAATACATTAAAGAATCTGTAAGGAAAAAATGGATATAATAGGTTAAAAAGATAAGGAATTGAGGAGAGATATGGAAACTGTATGAAAAACTGAAAATTTTGGAATTTAATATCCAAAATACAAATTCATTGGATGGAATTAACAGCAAATTTGACACAGTAGAAAAAAGATTGGTGGATTTGAAGACAAATGAAATCATCCATTTTGAAGCATGGAGGGGAAAATGATTGAAAAATAATAAACAGAGCCTCAGGGAACTTGGGACAGCAGTAAATGTCCTAACATATGATAATTGGAGTCTCAGAAAAAGATAGGAGAAAGACAATGGTGGTGGAGGAGATAATTTGAAAAAAAGTATTGGCAGAAATCATTCCAAAACATCAACCTACAGATCTAGGAAGTTCAGTGCATCCCATGCAAGGCACACAAATAAAACCATTACTAGATACGTACTAAGTCAAACTGCTGAAAACCAAAAGTAAAGAAAAAAATCTTAAAAATCTGCCACAGAAAAAGAACACATTAACAAATGAGAACAATATGAATTACAGCATCCTTTCATCAGAAACAATGTATGTCAAAAGACAATGGAACAGCATCATTAAATTACTGAAAGAAAAACTTTTGCCCTAGAATTTTATATCCAGTGAAATTATATTTCAGAAATGAAGTCCCAGAACATAGACTTTTTTAGTTAATCAAAAACTGAAAGAATTTGTCAGAGTTTACATTGCAAGAAATACTAAAGGAAGATCTTTAAACTGAAGAATAATGATAACCATTGGAAATTAGTATATACAGAAAGGAATAAAGAGCACTGGAAAGAGTAAATACGTGGATAAATGTAAAAGACTATTTTTGCCTTTTCTTAAATTAAATAGATTGTTTATAGCAAAAAATAATAACAATATTGTAAGATTTATAGCATATAGAGTAGTAAAATGTATGATATTATCAGTACAAAGAATGCAAGGAGGATAAATGAAATTATGCTATTGAAGGTATTTACACACTGTACATGATGTGGTGTCATACTAATTCAAAGTAGACTGTGAAAAATTAAGGAGGCATATTGTAATCTCTAGAGCAACCACTAAAATAACACAAAAACATATAGTTAAATAAAAGCCACTATAAAAGATAGAATGGAATACTAAAAATTAATTAAGCAAAAGAAGACAAGAAAAAAAGAACAAAGTAACAAAGCACAGAGTGTACAAATAGAAAACAAACAGCAACCATGTCAATAAATATATTAAATATAAATTAACTATATAATCCAATGAAAATTTAGATATCAGACTGGATATAGAACCCATCTGACAAGTGATGTATTTTAAATATAAAAACACAGGTTGAAAGTAAAGGTATAATATGCAAACACTAAGCATAAGAAAATTGATATGGCTAAATGAGTATCAAAGTAGACTTCCAAACAAGGATATTACCAAAAATGAAGAGCACTATTTCATGAAAAAAGGGTAAACTCTTCAGGGAAATATAATAGTGTGCAGCACCCCAAGAAGAGCTTAAAAATGCATGAAGCAAAAAATGGAAGAATCAGTGGGAGAAACATATATATCCACAATCAGAGTTGTGGAGACTCTGCCATCTATATCTCAGTAGCTAAAAGAATGAGTAGACAAAAAATCAGCAAGGATTTAGAAGATATGGACAACACAGTCAACCAACTTGATTGACATTTATAGAACATCACATCTAACAGCTATGGAATAGACGTTCTTTTCAAGTGCACATGAAACATTCACCCAGGTGAGCCATATGCTAGCTCATGAAACAAGTCTCAATAAACTCAAAGTATTAAAATCACAGGGGGTGTGTTCTCTGACCACAAAAGAATTAAATCAGAAATTAACAACAAGATATCTGCAAAATTTCCAGATATTTGAAAATTAAGCAGTATCTTTCTAAATAACTCATTGGTAAATCACAAGGGAAATTGATAAATATTCTAAACTGAAAAAGAAAATAAAAACACAGCAGTCAAAATTTGTAGCATGCAGTTAAAGTAGCATGTAGAGTAAATCGTTTTAAATGCTTATAATAGAAAAAGAAGAAAGATTTAAAATCAATGATTTCAGAAGTAAGAGTAAGAAGAGTAAACCCACCTTAGACCTTTGCACTCGCTTGTTTTCTCTGACTACCACACTCTTCCTTCAGACTACTGCATGGCTGGCTGCTGCTTTTCATTCACTTTTCAGCTCATATATTACCTCCTTTATAGTCTGTCTCTCGTAAGCAGCATGTAGCCTCCATGGGGAAAGGGACCTTGCCTGTCTTATTCACCACTCTTTCTTCAAACCCTAAGATAGTATGTGATTCATAGTAAATGCTGGATAAATATTTCTTGAATGAAAGACGCTTTCACTTCCCTCCTGAAAATGGAATAAAAATAATCTCAAAGAAGAAAGGACTTATACAGCCCTTTCATTTTCCTGGAGAACAGTACTGAGAATTGACTCCTGGGTCTAATTTGTGAAAATGAGTCTTTTCTCTACTTGCCTATGCACTTAGAAATCCATTCATTCTTTCATGCACTGATTAAGTAATTAATTATTGGGTATCCACTCTGTGCAAAGTACAGTGCTAGGTACTAGGTTTAATTTCATGAGCCAATAGACAGCACCTTTCCCTGTAGCGCTTACAGTCTAGTGATGAGCAGGAATCCACTCCTTTGGCAGCAAAAGGGACGCATGTAGGTAGAATCTCTGGAGTCACCCATTTTTGCCTGGTTTCCTTAATCTTTCTATTCTAACACCAATTTGTTTTGACATTACTAATCTATTATTATTATTTCTAATGCAATTATAAATAATAAGACTCTTTAGACTCTTGATTATAGAACAGTTTTATGCACAAACACACACACACAGATAAACATACATATAGATGTATTTTTGATCCCCCCAATAAGCCAGAAGTAAGAGGTAATAAGTATTCTACTAGTTAATAACTAGTAGAAAAAGTAACTTCTAGGTAGAACCATATGAAATTACTCATATTCAATCATTTTGACTTATAAAAAATGGCAATTTATATAATGCAACCTAATAGATGTTTAATTCCGTTTTAAAATTAGTCCTATCTGAAATTCTAAGTCGTTTTTATAGGTAGTAGCTGTCCTTTCTTGGATAAAGATGCTCAATTTTGCAAACATCCTCCCTTTCCTCAGTGTGATGCCTAGATATGTACGGAGCAGCTGGCTAATCTTATGGCAGAGGAGGGAGAATCAGGGTCCTTGGGTATAGGTACTTCTGATCTCTGGGACACCGTCTCGTGTGCACCTGATTGCAGCTGACCTTTCTGGTATTCATGGCTAAAGCTTGTGATGAGTGGACCTCAGGCCTGTCATACCAAGGACAGAGGCTAGTGTTGTTCTCTGGCTGGCTGGGCTTTACCTTGGGTCCCACTCTGACTGACTCTTGAGTATATCCAACATCCTTCTTCCTGTGTCTAGGTCTAGCGATTCAATCCCAGCTACTGCTCTGCAGGAGAAGGAACCCATGACTTGCAGACTCGTTCCAACATTAACACCACACTGGGCTTGAATGACACAGGAATCCTTAACTTCACAGCCTCCTTCCATCAGTAAGCAGCCACACTGATGCAGTCAGTCACCCAAGTTGGTGCAGGGACAACCAGGGAAGTGGTCACTCTTCAGAGTCCAAAATGGGGAGCAAGATGATACCCACCTACCCAATCCTACTGGTACTGTCTAACTTGGCTCATATCCCTTTAGCTGGGAGAGAGGAAATCCCTCTTGTTTCTTTCTCTGAAATCTCTAACAAAATTCTCAGACCAAAAAAGGATATAATTACTTTCTATAGTTCAAGTTCTCCTCCATGTGTCATTAAGAATCATCTTGTAGCTTCTCTGTGAAAGGCAGAAGGGGAATCTTCCTCTATTCTACAAAAGAATACTATAAGTAGGGTCCTACAAGCTATTAAGAGCAGGAGGGGATAAAGAAAATTGGGAAATACTGTCTTAAGACATTGCCTGGATATTGTGTTGTTTTTATAATTCTCTTTGGCAGTACAGGAGCTGACTATTTATTCTCAGTCTTTCCATTCCGTCTGCAGCAAATTCTGAACTCTCTCTAGACATATGGAATGCAGAAGCTGACAGACAAAAAATACAAAAGAGAAAAGCACAGCAGTACTTTTCAAAATATTACCATTACTCCATAATTTGTTTTATTAATGGCTATGCAATATAGACAGAGCTCTAAGGAATAAATCAATTTTGGAATAACTTTGATAGTCATATGAGTCTTGAGCCCCCTTGCATTCCAGACAGAGTTTGATAGTGGGGGAATGCTTGGATTGGAAGGCCATGCAGCCATGGTCATGAGTCTAATGACATTGAAAGCCACTGCTCTTTCCCCAGCTCTCTCAGAGTATCACCATATCAGATTTAAGCTTCTCAGGATTGAAGTGAGTAATTTGGGGAAAATAATATTTCAGCCAAAAAGTTTCTATTAGAGTCTTTTCTCTAGCATTAACTGTTAGCTCCTTTGGGTCATTATAAACTGTATCAGATTTCATTCAGATCAAGCCTTGAATTATAGGCCAAATAATCACACTAAATTATTATTGTTTTTAATTCCCAGATCTGTGTTTTATTATTGAAGGAATTTTCACTCCTCTTTTAAAAGTGTCCTCAATGGAATCTACTGATAAATTTCCAAATTTACCTATGATAATCAAAAAAGAAGATTTAGCATAATGATTGATGGCATACTCATCTAGAAACAGGTGTTAATGGGATTTAATTCAAACAGGGAAAGTTTTCAGACTTCCACATTTTGATAAAAATAAAATATATCACAGAAAAAATCCCCTCAGGAGCAGTAAATTTCAGATGTGTTAGTCTCAGCTGGTTTATTAATGACAATGTCTGCTGGGCATTCGATGAGTCACACAAAAGCTGCAACAGATTCCTCTCTTTCCTTAAATGTCTTGTTCTAGTTTATATCAGTATAGCAAGGTAGAAAACAACTCGGGCGTATTAACCTTCAAATGATGTAGCAGCTGAGTTCTAAATATTTAATATACAGGATTCTTTCTAATTTCAGAGGAAATGTAAAGGCAGTACTCCTGAAATTCCACAAGCTGGTTCATCATTTTAAATCCAAAGGTGAAGGATTATGGTTAAAATGGCTTCAAATTGGCATTAGATGTTTAGAAGAAATGAAACCATTTTAACCATACTTTTCTCTAAAAGCAGAAAAGAAAATTTTTAATGTGTATTTTATTTTTCAAAATATTTTCTGTGATCCAAAACACATGACACTCAGTTCAATAGCACTATGAAACAAAAGCCATGCCTCAGAAATTTGACATAATATCTTTTATTGGGAAGATTAGAACTTTAGAAAATATTGGAAATCTTTATAATAAAAAAAGTTAATATTATAATATGAGCGACACCATAATTCTTTTCTTTAATTTCAACATCCTTCACAATGTGGTCTCATATATTTGCTTTTATAATAATAAAGTATCAAAAAATAAAATATTCATTGAACAAATGTAGTAGATACTGTAAAGCTGTAAAAATTGCATAAGCCAAAAAAGGAAAGCAGGACAGGTTTGAACCTCACCAAAATAGCTATACTACTTCCTCTCTGGTCTCAACTTGTGTCTACCTTGAAAACCTAAAGTCCCATTTTGCATGAAAAAAATCTTTTAAATCTTGTTAGAATTATTTAATGAGAAAATCCATGTCTCCTCAGGGTAATAGGTACTGATTAAGCATAAAAAGTGGCAGAAACTAGTCAGCTTCCTTCTCCTCTGAATATTATCAGAGTATGTGGCCTGAGGGATCTTTGACTAAAGCATATGCAGGGAGGATTTATTTAGGTAACATCAAACCAATATATTCAGATAATATGGGATAATTTGGACAGGATAAGCAGTAACATTCCAATATTTTTAAAAAGGAAATATCCTTTACTTTATTAGCAACTTATGTCTCACAGTTCGGAAACCAGTTTTCCAACATTTTTCTTAAATCCCCTTTAAGGCACTGAATCCTGCAAATAAATCTAATTAGCATAAAAGAAACACATTATAATGACATTTCAAATATAAAACAGCCTAAAATCTGAGGCCTAGCCACATACATACTTAAAATTGACTACACTGTTTCAAATGCTGTCTTTAAATTAATTTATGTTGAACACAGTGGGTACTAGAGTCAATTCTGGTTGCTATGACAACAGACACTGAAAATTTAAAGCTCCAGCAGCAGGCTCCATTCCCTGCAAAAAAAAGGCTATTTTACATTAAAATTACATACCACTGCAACAGTTTCGATGAAACATGTTAAACAGAGACACATGCAAGCCATTTTTAAAGACAATTTAATTAGTTTATATGATTCTGTGCTTATCAGTTCAACTTAAATTTCCTCCTAGCTAGATTTAAAGGATGAACTAGAATCTAAATTTCAGAAACTAAGTTACTAATTATCAAAATGCTACACCAGGGAAGAAGGAAAGATATCTAAACCAATCATGCAATAAAAATACTATATCATGCCAGTCTGTAACATTTGCTTTGCCAGTGTATCCTTAGCTGGTGAGCCATTCTCATTAGATGGAAACTTAAAACGACAACGACAACAAAAGAGGGACATGCCTTTGTACTAATATGTTGAATTTTAAAGCTTGAAAAAATGCATAATGCTTTCTCTAAAGAGTCATTTAATTGGCTGTAAAATTACTGGATTCGAAAACGATTCCATTTTGTATTGTTGCAATACAGTTTTTATGGGGTCAAGGCTCATCAATTTTACCAAATAAACATACCCTCTCATGTAGACTGAAAAACAGTCACCTTGTGTATATAAAAACCAAATGGAGGGAAACGAGATGTGAGGGTCTGTCAATCAATGTGTGCCAAAGAGGAGGGGAGAGTGGAGGTCTCAGGAAGCAACACCCTTCCTTGTCTCTCCCTCCATTCCAGCATGAAGGACAAGGGGAATACCTGCTGGGCTGTGGTTAAATGCACATCATGATAGCCCAGTTTCCCAATCAGTCTTTAAAAACACTCACACACATTATTTCAGGACAGGCCATTTTATTGTTGTTTAGTCAGCTACAGTGTAACATCACTCTTGAACTGGTTCATGTTGAGACACTGATTAAAATTGGTTGCCTCTCTGGTGTCCCTGATACTAAGAATTAATTCCAGTTGAGAGATTTCCCTTTCTCTGTTCCTTTTATAAGTTTCAAATTCAATTCTTTAATCAACTTTTATGTCTTCAGATCTTGTTGGAAGGAGGAACAGAAGATGGGGAAGATTATAGAAAGGAATTATTTCCTTCTCCTACTGTAGTAGTCCCCCATGCCAAAGGTTTCCCTAACACACAAGAATTCTAAGTCCAGAATGGATCTCAAGTATCTAAAGGATATTTATTCAGCTCACTGACTCAATTTTTTTACAGCTTATTATGATGCCCGAAAATTCTGTTTTATTTGCCCTGGAAATTTTCCTACTCCACAAAGTCAAGAATTAGGGAAAAAGAAAACTGTTATATCCAAAATATACACCATCCTTAGAATATAGACTGTGCAAAGAAATCAATGAGAATGTCCACATTTAAAATAAATTTTAGAGATGGAAAATCAAACTATTTTAACATGTAAAATCCAATAATTCTTCTCTACTCTGAAATTATAGGATATTATGTTGAAAACATGTTCGTCACCAAAATAAGAATAACTCATAATGATTTAAAGGAAGAAAAATCTATTAAAATGCATGCAATAAAAATATTAAAACTCATTCATGTTATATAAGTTTTCATTTGTTTCTTTTCAAATGACTGGAAAACAGAGAATCATCTAAAAGCCAGTGGGTAGAAAACTACAAAAAAGACACTAATTATATATTTTTAAAACCCAGTGTTTATATAATCTAAAGTGAACAGTTTGTTCTGTTAAAACCATCCCTTAGTCTTCAAGAGTCCTCTTTAGTATTTATAGGCCCTGGGATGGACTCCAACTGTTTACTTTACAATGACTTTTCACGCACTCCTGTTTAACTTATCAGCAATAACATTTATAGATGTGTTACATGGTATGAGAAATTATTTTTATTTAATTTGTACCTCTTAAAAATTATCCAGTGTCCTCATAGAGTAAATAATACAAAGCTGTTTAACATCTCTAATTAGGTGATACAGACGAAAAGACATATTGCCTCCCTTCAACCACTCAAAAAAATATTTTGAACTTCTGCCATGAGCAAGGCACTGTAAAGGATACAGTTTAATAGACGGGCTAAACACTGATGTTGGCCATGCAGACAATCCTGAGAAGAGGTAGTAAAAATGATTTTTGTCTGAATGTGTCAGGAAAGACTTTCTGGAAGAGGAGCATTAGTTCTAAAGCTTGAATTTATAGAGTACAGGAACTGATACAAATGGAAAGACAGGACTTTCCAGGAACTTGGGCCAGTACAAACAAAGGCATAAAGGGGAGAGTGGACAGTGTGCTCCGGAGATCCTAAAGGAACTGAGGGACTGAAGCCCTGTCTAAGAACATTTCAAACCCCTGTCTGAGCAACATAGAACTTTCAGACTCCATCTAAGCCCCCTAGGTGGACAAATGTGGAGTCCTCCAAGATCTACTGTTAAGATTGTACTAATAGAGGAACCAAAGAAATTTAGAAAATCCTTTCTCAAGACAATAGCCTAGCTTTTACAGATATTAATGTGCTGGTCAATCCTATTTTACATGTTAAAGGCTGAATATTATTTGCATATCTTAATTTCCTATGCCTAAGTTAGAATGTCTCTATTAGGAAAAGTAACAAAAAAGCTCATTTATAATAATTATGATAGCCTCAAAAATGTCCACAGTGGTTATGGCATATGCTATTTGAAAGTGAATACTCATTCAAGACTCAGTAATATCTATGATGGTTCCATGTAAAGATGCATCCTATATAAACACAGTACTGCTATATCTGGGAGTAGGCGTGAAAGTAAGAATAAAGGGTTTAAGTGTTCTAGTCAGAGGTTAGATAATTTAGTAATTTTTAACTGTCAGTGAATTAACTATCTGATATACAAATTGAAGTTATTAAAGAGGAAGAAAGAAAAGGATATGAATGGAAACATTTAATCCATGTTGGTAACACTTGCCCCATTACCCTTTCCTTTCTTTTTTTTTTCCTCCCTCTCTTTTTTTTGGGGGTGGGTGGGTGTGGGTGTGGGTTTGTTGTTGTTCAAGCTATATTTCTCTTTTTCTTTTTTGGTTCAACCTGAGTACCCAAAACTCTTTTCGTTAATTTCTCTCCCATTTCTCTACCTTTCTCTGTCTCAACATAGGGATAGAAAACAACATCCAGACTGCAAGCTATAACCATATGAGCCTTCATAATATCCCAATGAAATGGAGGAAGTACCTCAGTATCAGTTCTATTTAGAAAAAAATTATCCTCCTTTGGCCAAGAATTTCTACATTTTACTAAGCACCCTTTGGAAGAAGGCAGTTTTACGATTCAGTGGCATACAGAGTATTATTTACTTGTCACTCCATTGAAATACAGTGGAATGGAAAGCCCAAAGGACTTTTGGTCAACACTTTGCCTCTTGCTTCAGCCCTGTACAATCAAGACACTTAATCTCTCTGTGCTTTATTTTCCTGTGTGTAAAATAGGAATAGTATCTATCCTTCTTTCTTCATAGGATGGTTGTGAAAATCAAAACAAAAACAGGTATTGCTTCAGAAAATGCTTTGTAAATTTTAAAGGACTACAGACATTGTTTGACATTATTATTTTTACCTCCATACCTGTAGCTAGCACTGCATACTCAGTCCATATCCCTTCAGCACTCACTTCTATACACCCAAGGCTGCTCACTGAAAATACCTGTGACTCTCTAGCCATAGGAGAAAGGTTGGCCCACTCATAGGGTATGCAGGAAGTGCCAAATAGTTAATGATCTCAGAATTAGCCATTAATGACTAATGAGAAAATAGTGGATAGAATCCCCAGTTTCCTTGCCCCTCAACTGAAATAATTCTGAGATACATGTTCCACATGGGCTCCCAATGTTCCCCAGTGGAACTGAGCTCCAGTTAACCCCAATAGCAACTTAATAGATTAAAAAAAAAACAAAAAAAAAACTATGGACTTCCCTTCCTTCCCTGTCTCCTGAGATTTCCTCCCAAGTAAATAATTTGCACTTGAAGCCTTTTCTCACAGTATTCTTCAGGGAAAACCAAACAAGGTAATATCTCTCGGCCTTGCCCTGTCTTCTTTGTCTGCCTGGGAGAAATCTTTGAAGACTGGCATCTTAAATCAGAGAGGAATTCAAATCTGAAATGTTCTCATTTCTCCCTTCCTATCCTTCAATCCTTCAGTTAAAACAAGATTGACAAATTTTCCATTATTTACTCCCCGGATGACTCATCCTGCAGGCTAATTGACAGAAAGAATAACCAGACTTTTTGAGAAGGTCAATGAGCTCTGACTCAGACCCATCCTTACAGGTTTAAACTCAGATTTAGCAGGCGCTACTGCCCAAACCTGTTTTATATAGAACAATAACTTCAACTAAGTAACCAAAGATCTTCACTCTCTAAGGGTCATAGGATTTTAAAAGTACCAAGCTCCCAAGTGACATTAGTCCAAGTTTCATGTTTCCTTTGTACAAAATGTTAATTACTTAAATCTTTCTTTTATTATTAATAAAGCACAAACACATTCTCAAAATGTGTTTTTAAACAAGGTCAGTTTTAACAGGAAATCACAGCTCTGATTATGTGATTATGAAAACCTGGGTTCAAATCTTGACTGCAACTCTCAATAGCTGTCACATTTGGCTTACTAACCCCTCCAAGCCTCCATTTCTGCTTTTTCAAATTAGAGATCATAACAGTACATACATTCTACAGTGGCCTTTAAGAACAAATGAGATAAGGCTTGTACAGCACAACATATAGTAAGAATTCATGCTAATTTATTAAAATACTTTGTTCACTTCTTCAGTTAACATTTATCAAACATCTGTTTATTGCCAGATCTTGGGATGAATAAGATACAATCCTTTTCCGATCCTCCAAGAGTTTATAGTCTATTAGGAAGATTAACACACATACAATACATTATATCATGTCCAATATACTATATAAATTGGGTAATAATTATAATGAAAACTAATTTTTTCTTGAATACAGCAACAGTAAAAGTGCTATCAATAATTTCTATGCCTTATAGACCACAGATACTTGTATCTACTTGTCCTATATTCAGCAGATGAAATTTCATAACCTTGTAATTCTTAAGAACCATTCTCTTTCCATTACTAGAGTGTTAAAGTTTGGATGGTTGATACTGAAGAAAATGAGAATGAGAGTGCTGTTCAGCCCTCGGTCATGGTAGATGTGAAGAGAAAATTTATAGCCATGTAAGGCTTTATAGTGGTCCAAGAGAAATGAATTGCTGGTCTGCCTAACTTATCATGTCACTCCACTAAAATTACCATCAGTGTCATAAACTGATCTCAATTGGCTAAGTGCTTATGATTCTGGAAAGATTAACTATTCTCCTGCCAAAAGTACTGAATAAGTTTTGTTGGCCACTGTAGCAAAAACTCACCCTGTTCCCTCTTCTACTTGTTTCTGTCATATTTTGTTCTTGTCTAAGGGAACACTTTGTGTACTCATTGCATGCTCTTGACCTGCCTTACCCCAAACCTGCTAACTTCCATAGCTGATCCTCACGTGCCATTCTGCATATGGGGAACACACAGCACACATGCCCTCTGTGACTTCTCTCTCACCCCTTGAGGGTGAGCAGGCTACCATTTGCTGGGATTGTTCATGAGAGGAGGTGTCTGTTGATGAAGTGGTGCAGGCTTTGCCAGCAAAGTTAGTGAGGTGTTTAATTGAGAAAGAAGAGAGGTAGCTGACACTCATAACTCAACCACAAAGCTTTTATCTTGTAACACCTGGCTCACAGACCTCATTTTTAAACTGCTTGTGCCTGGTGCCCTGTGAGAACATCAGCACCAACATTCTTAAAAGAATGATAAAGGAATGTCTCTTAGAGCTTGGAGGTTGGATCTGGCCTTCACCCAAGCCTTCTCCTCTCATCCTTCCAAAACAGAAGTTTAATGTTTTTTTAAAGAACCATTACCTGTAAGGCATGAGTTTTTTCAAACCACATATTCCCACTTTGGGAACCAGAGATTTAAAATATTTTAATAATCTTAATTCTTCAAAATTTAGAGATATCTTTTATAATGATAAACATGACTTTATTTCTGTTCAAGATGGCCATTTTAATTCTAGAAGGAGCTTATCTTGGATGGTTTTAGAATAAAGTCCTTATGTTTGAATGGATTAGCTTTTCCAATAGAACTGACTACTTCATGTTATAAAGTTGACCAATTATTTGTTGGGGTTGGGAAATGCCAAGAGAAAAGGAAGAAGTAGCAAGAGCTAAGGAACCAACACCTCTGTCCCCCCACCCTTCCTCTCTCTCTCTCTCTCTCTCTCTCTCTCTCTCTCTCTCTCTCTCTCTTTCTCTCTCCCTCTCTCTTTTTAACCAGAAGAGAGTCAAGGAAACAGAACCCTGAGCAACTAAGGGCCAGGAGGTTCCAGTTTATTGGACATGGTCATATAGGTTATCATCCTTGTTGGCATCTCCAGGATGTCCTCAATGGAATCATCATTGTTGCCTCTTCTCAAATGACTTGCACAGGGTGATAGAGAAGGTTCAGATGTACAGTGAATTACTCAGTTCACTAGTACACACAAGATGAAGCACATCTGAAAAGTTTGGGTACATATAATGAAGAGATGATTAGCTGAACCATGTCATGGTTATTACTAGCAACTCAATTACAGATAGATAATCTGGGAGAGGTAGTACTGGAAAGAGATAGCCAGTCATGCTGAGGTGGAGGAAGAGTGAGTGGCTTTTTACTGATTTCTCTGAAAACTGTATCTTCTACTTAGACAACTACTGTAACTTACTAGCAGTACCTGTACTACTTACAGTTGAGATCCACCTATCCAGTCCAAGCCCTTCATTTTACAAATTTGAAAACTGAAGCTCAAGTTTCCTGGGACCAAACCATTATTTAGTGGCAGAGCTGGACTTATACAAATGTTCTAGATCTGTCTCTGTTCCCTTTCCACTCCACTTTGGCTAAAATACATGGAGAATCTATATATTTTTATCAAATTAGAAATAATTATTGTGTATTATTTATTGAGCATGTGGTATGTTTCAGGCACTGTAATATGAGTATCCCATTTAATTTCACTGTGACTTAAATGAGATTGATACTGTTATCTCTATATTTTATGAATCAAGCAATGCTCTGTGATGTTGAATAATGTGTACCATAAAATCAAATAACTGGCAAAGGACAAAACCACGATGAGGGCCTCTGTCTGTCTAACTCCACCAGAAGTAAGAGGCAGGTTGGGAAGATTAACTGTAGTTAAGAGATCTGCATTTATACCCTTTCTTCAACTCTCATCTCCATTATCATGTTCCTATTTCAGGATCTTAGCTCTTCCTTACGCTTTGCAATAACTTCCTAATCCATCTGTTTTTAGTCTCTTCCTTGCCAATCTGTCTTCAAAACTTTCAATATAATTATATGTTAAAATGCACGCTTCATCGTGGCATTCTCCTGTTATGCCTAAGAACACACAGTTAATATGTTTCAGAGTAAGAACCAGAGAACCCAGGTTTTCTAACTTTTAGTTCTTCTAGATGTAGGACTTCATTGACCTTTACGTGCTGATTAATAGCAACATAATCATGGTTAGCAATATAACCATGAATAGTAATTGCCCCTAATGGCACTACCTTGGAAGTAAGGACATTTTCTGAAATATTATATCGTTATTAGAAGATAATGTTTTAGAACTAATTTGGCAATACATGATATTTATCCAAAGCAAATGCATGGGGGAAGAACCAGTGATTAATTTTTTAAAAAACAAGGTGAGAACAGTTTAAGGAATAAAAACTAAAGGATAACTTCACTTATAAACATGGATGTGAAAACTTTAGCAAACTGAAAGCAGTATATCAGAAAAAACTTTGTTACTAAGTTGGGTTTATCCCACAAATCCAGGGATGGTTTGCTTTTAAAAAGCTAGTATTGTAATTGGATATAGTAACATTTTAAAGAGGAAAAACCATATGGTCATTTCAACCGATGAAGAAAAAAATATGTTATAAAATTCAACACCTGATCATACTAAAAATTTTGAGGAAATTTAGAATGAAACAGAGTTAATGACTATGGATTTTGTCCTAGAAACCTGACTAAGTTAGTGGTGACTAAGTCATTAGGTAAGGATCTGATAGAAATGATGCATTATATCAGCATTTTGGTAGTGCTCAAAGCAGTCTGTAAAAAGCATTTTTAACTATGGACTTTAACCCAATCCAGGTTATGAGGAATTAGGAAGGCAGTGAAGCTGTTTTCATATTTTTAAATAACCTTTCCCCTTAAACCAAATACAGCAAATTATCATGTAGCCCAGTTTAATTGCCCAGAGAAGTTGCACAGTCTAGAGGGTTCTACTGCCCAATGCAAGTCAGTTTTAAATCACCAGGGCTTCAGTTTGATATGAGTGGATATAGTTCCAAAGACAAAAGAAATAAGGGTGAGGAGAACCAACAACAGCCCAAATCACATTGTTTAATCTTTACTGTTACCTTTCAAGAAATAATTATAACATGAAGACCACATCAGAATTCACTTTAGGAAAAGAGGAGGAAAAATATATACCTATTATGGTTATAGGAAAATAAGCCTAATTGCTGAGAAAATTGGGGGTATTATGTAAGAAACAATGAAAAGTTTGATTTAATGTGGGAGATGAAGCACTATTATTCTAATTTGGTCATTTTGGGGAGTCTTTATGCCATCATGTTTTTCGATTATGATTTGGAATTGTGGCAATACCTTGAGTCTTTGAGGATTACACAATAACAGTCTTTACCTTTAAAGAGCCTACAAATGATTCAATACTACAATTAGAATGAACAAGTGAAAATTTTCCCTTTCATTCTCAATGAAAAGTTATTAAATACAAATTGAGTCAGGTCTGAATAATCCAACAAATGGAAAGGAGTCATGGCATAGATAGCTTTATTTTGGGGAAATAAAAATAACTTGCACTTTGCTTTGGAATGCACAATATATGGTTCTGTGAGAGACTGGACTACTGTCTTTAAACCAGCATTTCTCAAACAGGGCAATTTAGAACCCCACTTTGTAAAGTGTGCTAATAGATGTTCCAAGACAAAAGGAGGTTCCATGCTTAACAAAATTTGGAAACAGTGCATGCCAAGTCCTCTCGGGAGATTTGCAGTGTATATTTGCATATGAAAGGCTCTGAGAAGTCTATAAAATGTGGTGAAACTGTTTCCCACTTCTGTTTCACAACTTGCACTTTCCCTTCCACCTGCTCTTCTGCATTTGTTTCTTCATTCATTCTCAATTATTCTCACAAAACATGGTAATTTCGTTTGTTAATTTTGCATAAAATTATGAAACATAATTGTTTTCCCATGCCACTGCACACTTATGGGTTATCTTCTCTATCTTCTTCTGCTGCACAGTAGGAAAGCCAAATGAACTTTATCACTATTTAGGGCAAAGGCACAGGCTACTGCTTAAAGGGCTGTCAATTTGAGGGCATTAGTTGGAAGCCCTATACTGACATGAGTGGTGGTTAGGAAAAGACTGTGTGATATTTTAAGAGCTTCTTTTGGACACTTGATCCAAATAGAATATCACTGAGTTCACGTCCAAAAATTGACTGCTCTCTTGAGTGAAAGATATGTTACCTTGGAAACTGGTGGGAGGGGAGTCAGACTACAGTACAAGAGACAAATGAGACAAAAATACAGAGAGAAGGAAAGGTAGAGGTAGATTGTTACTTCCTGGGTCCCAAAGAACTTCAATTCCTAGTTTTAATCTACTTCTGAACGTTTGAAATACGATTACCTCTGGGTTTTGTCCAAGATGTTAGCTGTAACCAAAAGAATCTTGACTATACTACACACCTGATGCCAATAAGACACAAGTTGCTAGATAGATGGATTAAAACTTCATTTGTATTTTCTTTAAAAGATGATTTCAAAACCGAAGGATCACCTGAAGTGAGCAGATGTTTGTTCAATTCAAACCCAAACCTCCTGTGTGCAGTGGACATGACAAACTAGCAGGGAGTGCCACTTCCTGTGATCCAATAATTAATTTTTAAGTCAGTTAAATAGCCTAGAAGGCTTTTCAGCAACACAACCTGTGTTCTCTTTTTTATGGGGAAAAACACGCAAATGATTAAACCATTAATGCCAGGAACATTTTGAAGGAAGAATGTTGCAAATTATTTCTTGAAAATGTTATAATTTCATTTCTTGTACCCCACATCACCTATATCTAACACACAGTGCAATGGTTGGTTTTGAAAATAATACCAAATCATCCAGAAAAAGTTCAAATGATTCAAATATACTCAATTCCTCAAATGAAGGACTTGTATTAAGAAATTTTTACTAAGTCCTGTGAAAAGTTCTAAAAACAAAAAGGATAATCCTTGAGTTTTCTAAGGAAATTCACTTGTAGGGCTATAGTTAAGAGTGTCAACTCTGGTCAAACAGACCCAGGTTGGAATCCTGGTTCTGTTACTTAGGAGCAATGAAACCTTGGTCAAGTTGCTTGACCTCTCTCAGTATCCGTTTCCTTATTTGTAAAATGGAGCTAGTAATATGATATGAGCATTTAGCAAAATGTCTGGCATGTTGTAAGCACTTCCCAAATCTTATCCTTTTTTTAGTATTATTACTTTTCACATATCTAGAACACAATGGACTCAGATCCTTGAAGATAATAGATAATTTTCAAAACTCAAATATGTAGTGAGGACAATATAATTTATGCTTCAAAACTATAATAGTTAAAATCAACAACTAGGCTACATATAGTTAACATGTTTTATTTCTGTACATTTTATATGTATGTAAGCATACAAGAATACCTTTTCATATGTGAGAAGGTATTTCATTCAGGGGCCAGGCATCCACAAATTTAGAGAAAGAAATACAAGGACCATGTTTGCAGAACAATGAATAAAATAATTTGACTGGAGCAAGGAGTTTATTCGTATAAGTAAGAAATATATAAAGTCAGGTTTAAAAAGATATCATAAATATGAAACTAAGAAAAAGCACTTTGCAAAGTTTACAAAGTCAAACAAAGTAAAATGTTACAATATACATCTTTTGGGAAGCTGCTTTGTTCTGCCTTTTTCCAAGAAGAACATTCCTTTTGGTTCATTTGCCTCCTCCTAAATGTTCTTCTATCTCCTCCAAGACTCCCTAACCCCTAGTCAAAGGAAAACACTGCTATTCAAGAAACAGAATATAATGGGAGGGACTGGAAATATGAGTGAACAGTGTGCTGCGGGAAATTCCCTGAAACAATGGTACCTGGAAGGAGAGTCTTTTAGGGACCATAAAGCCAGTTTCATTCCTATTGCCCTGGTGTTTTATTATTAGAGCCTCCTCTCCCTCTCAAAGTGTACCAGTTTGGACAATACATTATATGGCAACCCATGGTAGATTGAATGCCTCCCACAAAGGCATGGTAAATCCTAATCCCTGTCCTGGAGATGTGAACTCATTTGTAAATGGGATCTTCATGTCCTAACCTCCAGCCCTGGCAGACCAAGATACTGCAGCCCTTGGGCAAGAAAGTAATACTAAAGCCCCTGGCAGACTGAATTGTCTTAAGTAGGAAGTTAGCCAGAATACCCTGCAAACTTTTGTAGCTATCTCATACAAGAGCATATTGGTTACAAGGAGGCAGAACAGAAGCAAAGCTCTATAGAAGTATAGAGTTTGTCGCAAAAATGCAAGAAAAGCAGTCCAATAAAATGCATCTGGCATGAGGTTTAAATTTCTTATTTGTGGCCTCCCAAAAATATTAAAAAGAAATTTGGAGAGAATAAATTAAATAGAGTAACACCTAACATTCTTGGGCATTTATCATGTGGCGCCACTGTAATAAACAACAACCCTATTATGTTGACCCATAATAATGGGTCAGGCACCATTCTAAGGTGATTATATGTATCACGTCATTTTCTCTTTGGAAGTGTCCTGTGAAGAAGGTACTATTATTCTTCCCATTTTGTGTATGAGGAAACAGGGGCACAAAGAGGTTAGGCAGTTTACCCAAGGAGTCACCATTGGAAGCGATAGAGTAAACACCCAGGCGTTTGACCTCGGAGTCTGATTTCTTAACCACCATGCTATAATGACTCCGGATGTGAACAAAAGTCCAAATCCCTCTGTTTTCCTTTTCATTAAATGGATGCTTTTGTTATGGATAGCAATTGTTGGAGAAGTCCAAATTAGCACTTTCTGACTCCAGAGTGGGTGCTATTCTTATTCAATATGCAAATGTTGGTCCAAGTGTCTCTAATATGTATCTTTAGATAGTTCTAAGACATTTTTATCTCTGATGCATGTTCTTAGAGAGCAGAATGATCAAATAGGGAATTGTCTTCTATCCCTAACGGGCTTCTGATCTGGAACTATAGATAACTTTTATCATGATAAGCTCCTTGGGCTTATAAGAGGAAGCCTTGTGCATTGGGATTTTATCTACCAGTGTTGTCTAGGCAGATAATAGGAGTGGCTTTGACATAACAATTAGGAATGCATCCAGCTACCAGTAACAGAAATCCCAGTTGACAGAGACTTAAACAAATAAGGGTTATTTCTTCAACCAAGACATCTAGAGATATGTGGTTCTGGCATTGTTACCGCTGCTCAGAGATGCCTTCCTGGAGCAGGCTCATCCTGTCTTTTAGCTTCCATCTATAGTGTGATGGCTTTCAGGCTTGTTACCTCCTGAACTCAATATAGGCACTACAGTTTCATCTCATGCCATGTTCAAGGTAGGAAAAAGAGGGAAAGCAGCAGTGTGTAAATTGCATAATCCTACCACCAGAAGTTAAAATATAATTCTTCAGCCATGAGGAGGCAAAAAGATCACATGAGTTTCTATCTAGCCTTGGGAGGTGGAAAGTAGAAACAAAGATTGGAAACGGATGCAATTAGCTAACCAAATGGGGCACACCTTCTCTTTTTTTTAAGTCTTTTCTTTTTTTTTAAGATTTTTATTTATTTATTTATTTCTCCTCACTCCCTTGTATGTACTTGCTGTGTCTCTTCAACTTCCTTGTTTCTTTGGGAGGTACTGGCAACTGAACCAGGGACCTCCAATGTGGGAGGGAGGCACCTAATCGCTTGAGCCACCTCCATTCTTGCTTTGTTGTGAATCTTTTTATGTTTTTCCTCCTTGTGTCTCTTGTTGCATCATCTTTTGCATCAGCTCACCATGCTGCCCATCGCGTCAGCTCACTGTCTTCTTTAGGAGGCAATGGGAACCGAACCAGGGACCTCCCATGTGGTAGGTGGGAGCTCAGTCGCTTGAACCACATCTGCTTCCCTACAACTTCTCTTCTTCCTCAGTGGAACCCAGTATGCCTTTGACCATGGAGTCAAATCTCTTTTATTGTTTTCTCCAGCACTATAATGACTGTGACACCTCTACCTTTCCCTTTTCCCCACCCCAATCTGAGAAGCTTTGGATTTAAAGACCATTACTAATTAAGAGCATTATTAATACACTGATATGTGCATGGCAAAAAAAGAAAGGTGTGGAAGAATATATACAAAGCTACAATTGGTGTATATTGCTGGAAGATGACAGGAATCCTTCGCTCTTTACATATATAATTCTGTACTGCTTGAATTTTTTAATACAAGCATATGTTACCTTTTTAATCTGTGAAAACAATGAAGATATAAATAGTTCTTAAATTTTCAGTAACTTTTCATGCTTCAGGCAGCATAACTCCTGTTCAATTAATCCTCTGGAAGGTCTTATTTCTAACCAACTTTGCGGTTTTTCTCTGAACCTTTACCAAGTACTTCACATATTCTTTAGTAGAGAGCAAGTTTGCATGACTTAATCTACTCACAAGTCAGATTACCAGAGTGCTAAAACATTCATAAGCATTTCTCCTCCTTGCAAATTAAATTTAATAGCTTGCTCTCTGAGGAAGTGTCCATGTTTCCTCAGAACATGCTGAACTTGCACAAATTTTGCTTGCATTTTAGCTGTCAGGTTACCATAGCTGCAGGACTGTAAAACAGTGACTTCAACAGGGTTCAGTATAAAGCTTGTGCCTTACAGGGAAATGTCCTAAACTCTGTATATTGGGCTGAATGTATTTCTTTGATTGATACGCTTGGTGACTTTGTCCTGAAGTCTTTCATTTCAGTGAATTACATAACAGTATCTCCATTAGACTTTGTCTGAATGTAACAGCCCAAAGTGCAAATTTTGCCTAATTTTCTCTTCCATGGCATGGCAGGCTTATAAAGTCACAGGCTGTCTAAAACTGTGGATAGGGAAGGAGAATTCTGCCAACTGCAAAACTAAGTTTTGGCTTGTGTTTTCAGCTGTAAATTTTCAGGGTTCACAAGGAACATGGCCAAGAACAATGCTTTTTCTCAAACTCTTCAACGTTTTCTTTTTCCTGACTCCCTATACAAGGATAACGCTAAGGTTTTTTCTTGTGTATGGCAGGAGGCTGGTGGATGAATATCTATTCAATGATATGGTCAAAATAGGAAGAGAGGAGATTTGGTGTGGAAGGAAAGCATGGCCCCCACCTGCCAAGAAAGAGAAGTTATTCAACTTCCGTCTTATATTTTTATTTTTCATTCTATAAAAAGAAAATAATTTTCTTTTTCACCACAATCTGTAGTAAAATTCTTGTTTTTCTTGCCTACTGTTTGATATCCTATTTTTATGATGTCCACATGGGTACATAGACAGAAGTGTTGTAATAAAATAAATCCAACAATTTTAATTATCCTAAAGTAGTTGATGAATAGGAATCAGCAAAAAAAACCTTTCTGAATGTCCAAAAGAGATACTCCTTTGAGTTTATTCTGGACAGCACTTTTTTCTTCACTCAAAAGTTATTTACTCTAGCTTGACACATACATAGTGCTGTCAATCTTGACTATCTTGACTAGCAGAAATGATAATGATAAAGATACTGTTATAGCTATACATTGTAGTCACTGTGTCACTGTGATAGGAATGTTACATTATTTCTGATAGTCTTGATAACTGATAAATTTATATAGAAAAGGCACCAGGGACCCTTCAGAGCCAAACCTCATGCCCTAATTCCTCTTTGAATTCCCTCTTGAGTTTCCTCTTTTAAAGTCTTTTGAAATTTGAAGTCCCCCACCAAGGTCACTGACCCAGACAGCCAATCAAACCTCTAAATATTTACATTTGGCCCAATGCAAAATAAAGCCTGCCTGCCTAAACCCTCCCCTATAAGACAGGCAACTCCCCCATCCAATCAATAGGACCCAAGCTAACTTCTTTTTTTATGTCTCTAAATATTGCTTGCCATCTTTAGAAGTTCAAAGCTGATTTCACTTTTCACAAGTTGTTGGAATTCCTTGCTGCAGCAAAATTCTCAATGTCCTGAATAAAATGCTGTAATCTACAAACTTGACTCTATTTGTCCTTCAATTTAAACATTCTGACTGTTCTAAGGGTAGGCATTATCAATGCTCATTTGGGAAATGAGAAATTGAGACTGAGCAGTTAAGTAATTCACCCAAGTCGGTAAGGGGCAGAGCTAAGCTTCAACAGGGCTATCTCCACCATACCACACTACCTTCTTGAGCAAGATCATTGTTTTTGTTGCTCTGTATTGTACTTTAGGGCTTTTTTTTTTCTCATGCAACATTTACTCATGAGATGAGTGATCTTGTCCAACTTCATGGCTGCTGCCATCTGGAAGCTGTTGACTCCTAGAATTACCTTCTAGCCCTGCTTTCTATCCTGATTTTCAGCTCTGTGACTTCTACTGCCCCTAGAACATCCTTACTTGAATCTCCAACAGTTACCTCAATCTCAATATGTTCCATCTTCCCTGTTCCCTCCCCATAGCTGTTCCTCCTCTTCTGGTTGTTATCTTCCTGATAGGCACCATCATATACCTAGCTGCTCAGACCTGGAGTTAGCCTAGACATTTTCTTCTCCTTCAACCCTCATATTCAATTGAAAACTGAATCCTATTGGTTCTACCTCCTTAATGGTTCTTGAATCCCTCAAATCCATTCTTTTGTCTCTACCTCCACTATCAGGCCTTAGTAATGTTATGCCTGGTTTCCAGTAACAGAATCCAGGATTCTACTTCCAATACTACTCCATATTCTTCCTATGTTTTTAAAAATCTGCTTAACTTCTCATGTAAGTCTTTCCACCTCATTAAACCTGAAAGTACAGTGACATGAGTAAATTTTCAAACCTGACTTTTTAAAGCTGAGTATTGTGAATATAACTGCACTATTACTAAATGATTCCAGGTTTTTATGAGTGGATTTTTGCAATTCTTGTTTTTATTTTACCTGTTATTCATGCCCTGTATACCTATGGTCAAAATCTGAAGGTTTTATTTCTCATAAGACATGGTCTCTAGTCTCACCCTTAAAAATTCATGTTCCAAAAGGCTGCCAGAATGATCTTTTCTAAAATGAAAATTTGATTCTGTCATGGTCCTCCTGAAAAACTTTCACTGGTTCCTTGTTGCCTTTAAGACAAAAATCCAAAGTCTTTAGTTGACATAAAAGGAACAGTATAAGACCATTTTCTGGAAAGACAACTGACAACTAGCCCTACCTAACAACCCTTGAGGAAATTACTACTTTATATTCAAAATGATGATCTAAAATCATCCAATAAATGTCCGTTTATAGTCACCCATATTGAACATAAGAAGTTAAGAAGATTCCATGTAAAGGGATTTTCAGTTGAAATGGTTTATATATGTGGGTGCCTAAAACAAGCAAATGCCAGTAAGTTAGAAATTTTGATTATGTCACTGAAGATTCAGGTTTTATGAGATCAAAAAACTTACATGAGAAGTTAAATGAATTATTCAAAAATACAAGATTAGTCTGGAGTGGTATGAGGGGTTGAAACTTAGGTCATACATTAAGAAATTTAGGTCATGCTTATATAAGGAAGGGAAAACTGATAAAATTATGGAAGGTAAGAATTTAAAAGTTCCCGGTCATTACGCAATCTAGAGGTCACTGCTGGAGGTCAGATTTTGCCTAAAGGTAGATTTTATTTGTACAGTGTTTTTAAATCTTTAAAGTTTAGTATCTTTAGACAGGGTTAGCGCTCTGTTTGCTACTCAAAGTTTCATCAACAGACTGGTGGATGAAATAACAGACCACAAACTGTTATTGGCCCAACACAAGATAAGCACAGAAATTGAGTGTAAGCTTTTAGAAACTTTGATAGCAATTTGGCAGAGAAATCTTACTTCTGTTGAATCCAAAAGAAAAAAAATGAGGCTTATATTTTGTTTTTGGAGTTTTTATTTCATTTTTCTAGTAATACATTTTAATAGTATTTTACAAATGTATCAGTCCCCCCAATAAATTGGATATTTTAAACTATTGTTATCACAAATAGTTTGAAATACAATGCTCTAGTTTCCCACATGGCCCACCAGTCCCTGTTCTCTTATTTCAGGCCAATATTATTCCTATGCCAGGCTCCTGGAGGCATTTGAACTGAGACCTCTTCTTTCATTCAATTAAATCCATTTACAGATGAGAGGCTGGAAAACAGTTATGGTGTCTTGCCAGAATCTCAAAGAAACTCACACTCCTTCACACGTTAGATATTCCAGTAACATTTGCCTAGTGATATAAAATTTCTACGCCTCTAAAAAGACCTGCAGCAAAACAAATGTTTAATCAAAAACTGTGATTAGTACATCATGTCTACACTTAAATACACAACTTGTACTACCCTCTTTCTGGTGGAAATTGAGATCCGAATTCATGAAGGAGCAAGGGAACATAGAAGGGGTTAGAAGTAGGCTCAACGATTGGGGGATGTTTAGTCAGCAGGTGTAATTTCAAAGCCATTTGAATTTTTCCCTTTTCTGATTCATCCATCATTCAAAATTATGTGAGCATTTGATTCCAGGTGCCAAACACTTGCTTCCCTGTTAACATTTTCTTTACAGTTTTTGCATACTGAAGTGTTTCATATTTCTAAATGCTACAATACGCAGAGCAATACCCTAATTTTCCAGAGCAATTACCTCACCCGTACCAAGACACATCCCTACTCACCTGGAAGCAAAGCTGAGAGCAGAAACCTCTCATGATTTCCAAGTCTTTCCAACTGTGTTAAATACCAGCTTAATCATTTGGTTTTTGTCCTTTACCTTCTTCCATCATCATAATGTTTAAGACCCTCTGAATTCATCTCCAACCTCTTACAAGTAATGATACGATAGGGTTGAGATTCACAACTATCAGTATGTTAGTTGGAAGAGGAAAATTAGAGCTGGAAGGCCTCTTCTTCAAGCCAAATTCTAGATTTAAATCCATGAGTGTTTTGGAGATGGGTTATAAATTTTAATCCTGAACAATGAGTTATATAAAAAAGCTGGGTTCCTGATGCAGAATGAAGGCTGCCATAATGTATAAGTTTTCATGCTTAATATCTCTTAAGATGCTAATGCATGGGAGGCACATGAGAAATATGTGAATAAATAAATCCATGAATCAGTGAAATTATCATGAGACTCAACTTGAAAGATTCCCCTTAAGATGTTTCTTTGTCCAAATTATCCCTCCTCACTATTATGGATTGACTCATGTCTCCCACAAAGACATGTTCAAGACCAATTCCTTGTCCTGTGCACGTGAACCCATTGGCGAACAGGTTCTTTGAAGCTGTTATTAGTTAAGGTGAAACCACACTGAATCAGGATGGGCCTTAATCCAATATAACTAAAGCTCTTACAGGCAGAGGAAATTTGAACACAGTAGGAAGAGACAGATGGCAGAGATTGAGTTATGCATTGCTGGCAAGCCACCACACAAAATGCTATAGACTTTGGAAAAGGCATGATACTGCTGACATCTTGATTTTGGACCTCTAGCCTCCAAAATTGTGAGATGATAAATTCCTGTTTTTTTTAAGCCAACCAGTCTCTCTTATTTGTTATAGCAGGTCTGGCAAACTAAGAGTCCCCAAACTATGTGAGTGCCCCACTCTCATAGCTACTATGCTGGACAGTTGATGTCAGTTTACCCTCATTTACTGAAGCGCCCACTCTAGAGTACCATAGACCTGCTGCACCAAGAGTAAATGGGACTCAGTTGTGGCTGGCAAGGAGCTGACAATTACATGGGTTTGACTGACAAGTTGAGCTAATGAGCCAACATTATCCAAACTTGCCAAGGCAATGTAGAGAAGGGGTATGACCATTTAAAAAAAGAAGAAGAAATCAAGAATTTTTCCATACCTGGGTTTATGTTCTTAATGTTCTTCTTCACACAAAGGTCTGCCTCAAAAGCAATATTAACCAGAAAAAAATTATTTCATTATCACTGATCATGGCACCCATGACTTGTGGTAATTCTAGACTGGATAAATTTAGGAAGAGCTACCAAACAAAAATATTGGTTGAATCAACCCTGGCAATCAAAGGGGTAACAGCTGTTGTGACCAAGTTGCCCTCATATATTGCCAAAAAATTAGCCGTGATTCTAGACAGATTGCAACATTTTAAGCAATTTCCCAAATGGAGTCATTCTTGTCCTCAAAACTAATACTGCAGAATTACTGGGGGGGGGAAAGGTGTTACAGAAGAAAAAGTTTCAATCAAAGCTAAATATCTGAAAGAACAGAGTTTTCTGGTGAACCCCCAAATTAGGGTGACAAATTATTCAGAGCTGCAAGTGATTTCCACATTATGAATAAGTCTCTGTAGATTGGTATCAAATAACCACAGGGAGGAAGGTAATGGGTTTGTTTCCAGCTTGCTACAAGATGTTTTTGTTACAAAGTCACCAGTAAGTGCTGAGACTTGATTCAATACCGTTGTTTGCAGCCAGCATGGAACACCTGATGAATATAGGAGGCAGATTATCAACTGTCACTCACACTTCATAGGGCATTAATGAAACTCTCACCTATACACGATGCTGCCCTGTATACTAAGCAACAAAGTGATTCACATCTTCTGGGGCAGCAGCTGTCAAGCATTCCACTCTTCCACAGGCCAGTCTTGCTCATGGCTGGAGGAGAGGTGGAGGTCTTCTATGAAATGAGATAAGGCTTCCAAAATTCCTGCTACACGGTAGTTGGAGATGTCTAAAATGCCAAAACATGTTATTTTATATATTTGCATATTTGTATATTTCAAAATAAGGGTTTTAAGCCATGTTCTACCACAAAAACCTCTGTACAGAAAATATAATAGCTTTATCAGTTATATCTGTGAGTTCGTACATTTCTATTTTCTTACCTAAAAGTTGGCCTGACTGGCCTGAGAATAAGAGACCCTTAGAATATTGGCACCCAAGTGGAAATAAGCCACAGAAAGAGGAGAAATGAGAGTCTGGGATACTAGAGCTAAAACCACGAGCCTAACTGATAGAGAAAGACACAAAGCCAGAATCCCCAATTCCCAAATCCGGCTGCCATAGATACCCGAGAGGCCTGTGCACAAAAGACACTAGAGGCAAGTGAATTCTTAATTACTAGCTAAGAGGACACCCCCAACCCTCCAGGTTATCCTCAGTCTTGGTGAGTCCAGCTGGACTTCCAGGTACATAATACACTCTAAACCTCCATTACCTGGTTCCTCTCTCCCATGGCAGAGTGAGGGAAGGTCCCAAGCCAGAGCAGGGCTACACCATCTTACTTCTCCTTGTGGGAGGGAAGAGAGAGAAAGGAGATGTAATTCAATCTACCCAAATGGAAGGAAGATCTTCAGGAGAAAGAGCTTTTAACGTCTGTCCTCCTCCCTTCCCTTAAATACATATGCTAAGCTCACATAAAAATTCATTCTTCTTGGGGGTGGTGGAAGGAGTGAAGTGGATGCAGGGGGTGGAGGCTGTGGAATTTTGGTGGGAAGGTAGTGAAAGAGAAGAAAGGAGGCTGGAGCCAACATTTTGAATATTAATTATAGATAAGTGGGCAAGAAACAGGAGACAGCTCTGCTTTATTTCTCTCTATGCTGTTTCCATTATACAGCCTTGAAAACAAACATTCCACACTTATTTTGCCTTTGAGCATAATTATCGTATCTTCCTCAATAATTGTAGAGGACAGAGCAGAATTGGTTTAAAACAGACTGACATTAAAGTCTGTTGAATTAATTGCTTAGTTAATTAATGAACCACTGCCCAAGCAACTGTGAGTGTGATTTATTCATCTGTTAAAAGGAGGTGGTTTGGATTAGTTTCTAAGAGCACTTGCAGCTCGAAAAGTCATGCAACTAAACTTCTGTTTCCTATTACTTAGTTTATACACAGATCCTTACAAGTACTTCTTGCTTTCCCTACCTCTCAAACATAATTTGATTAATGTCTTTTCAATTATTGGGCCTTATCAGAAAAAGGCCCGAGATCCTGGATAAATGCAAGACTTTTAAAAAATCACAGTATGTTTTCAACATGCTCAATGATTATTTAGGCATTTAATTTACATCTTTAAGCACGGGAAAATGTCAAGGGCTGTTTTCTCCTGTTTCATTCTGTATGTTTGTTTTTTAGTTAATTTTTTATTTTTAAAGAGGCTCTAGATTACATCAATGTTATATCAAAAATATAGGGGATTCCCATATAGTCCACCCCTCTTCCCCTCCCACACTTTCCCCCCTTAACAACATCTTTCATTAGTGTGGTATGTTTGTTACAATTGATGAACACATATTGAAGCATTGCTACTAACTATGGACTATAGTTTATATTTTACACTTTGCACCACACAATTTTATAGGTTTTGACAAAATGTATAATGGCCCATACCCATCATTGCAGTGTTGTGCAGGACAATTCCAATTGTCCCCAAAATGCCCCCATGTTACACCTATTCTTCCTTCTCCCTCCCCTCAGAACCTCTGGTGGCCATGCCTTCATATCGATAGAAATTGTTCCATTGCTAGACTAATCATAAGTCTACTTAAGTCCATTGTTGCATTCCGCCTCCCTTGGGTTTGTTCATTCCTCAATCTTGAGGGTTTGGGGATGGTGAGGCCCACTCTGTTTCTGATTAAGAGGGGTCTTAGATGCTATGGGGCAGATGAATGGAACTGTCTTGCTTGCAGTTGTAGATATTCTTTTCTGAACAGCTGCTAAATATGAAACACCTTTTTTAATCTGCCTGTGCCCAGTTCTGCTACTACAGAGCCAGCTCTTGAGGCAATGGAAAGACAAGAAATTTTAAAAGAATTGTTTCACCACTGATCTTTGGAAGGCTGTTTGAAAGAACCAGAAAGAAAATGGACTTAACCATTACTAGCCTTACATTTTAGATTTGCTTCTACAAGGATTTTTATGCTATAAAGCAGGTAACACGTGGGTAGGGTAAGAGATGGTAGAGAAAGCAGTAGCTGTATAGGTACCCCAACTCTCCAGAAGTAGTAGCTGACACAGGAACACAATAATAGAGCAAAGTTATAGATTAACTGTGTGAGGACTCCTAAAGTGTAAGTTTAGCTCCATACTGCCAACTGTTAACCAAGCCCTCTTCAGAGTCTAGTGGCATGCTCCCACCTAGATATTCTAAAAATCTTAATGTGACATTATCCCATTCTACTATATGGACATGCATAGATAGAATAAAGTCTCTTTAAAATTAGACCCTTAACATAGAATACGCCTCGTGCATTAAAATAACACTAAGAAAATTTGCTATTTTGTAGAATTTTTTTCATATCTAGGTGTGATTAGAAAAGAGGGTTTCTTCATAATTTATCCTCTGTTTTTATATCCTTTGTAAAAAGCTACCAGTTTGGTCAGTTTTGCTTTTATTTTCAGTCACTTGCTTCTTTCTTTCCAGTCTTTGTTCAAATTCATTTCTAATTCGGGGAGCTTAAGTCCTCAGAGGCAGTGCTTTCCACATGCGGGGACCAATAAGTGTTATAAGGTAGCAGAACTCAATAATGCAACTGCATGTTGCATTCAGCTGCAATTCAAACTTCAATAATTAGAAAATTATTCTAATCATGTCCACAGCAGCAGCATAATTTTATACCAGCACATTCTCTCTATTACCACAGATATTCTCTGATAACAAGACATTGACTTTACAAGTTGTGCAAGATTTTAGTGATAAGATATTATCATTCAATATAAAACAGACTTTTACCATTAGGAGCCACAATTATGCTTTCATTATAGGAGCACTTTCATCAAACGTTGAGGAATTCAGTCACAATATTGACCGGCAAAGGAAAAATAAATGTGGCAATGTGAACAAGCCTTTGCTCTGAACTCTTTCCTTTCGTTTAGTTAATTAATAATTGTTGGATGCCTACAATGATAAATACTTACCATGCAATATATTTTTAATCCTCACAACAACCCTCTGAGGTCAGTAATGTTGTCATCTGATTTTACAGATGAGGAAACTGAGGCTCAAAGTTGTACAACAGCAAAGCAGTGTTATCCCTATCACCCATTTTCCTAAATGTTATAATATTCTTCCTGTTATCCACTATTGTTTTCCAAAGGAAAATTTTGTGCAGTGTCCGGCATTGCGCTTTGGATAGGCCCGTTTAACCCATTTCAGCTCTGAATAGCTGTGAAAAGATTTGTTCAACACCACTTGCTCACATTTCTCAAGACCTGAGAAAACTGAGGGGTTCCAGATTCAAACTGAAAACTTGGGCTACTTATCCCTACAGTGGAATGAAAGGATGATTTTTGTGAAGCTCAGGAATCTTGGTCCCTTCCATAACCCTGACAGATTTTGGTAAGGTGTTCATATGATTCTTTGTATTTGTAAAATTTGCAAAGCTAGTATTTTAACTGCCATTATTTAAAACCATTGCCCCTTTCCACTCCATCTTCTTCCTTATCATACTTTCCTGTGTATTTCTTGACATTGGAGTAGCCATGGGCATTTTTGGGATCCAGCTAAAGAGAATTTGAGATGCAAGTTCATTTAATATGGGTTTAATGTGGCTCCCAGTCACTTCTGTATATATGTATATATGTAAGTTTTGCATTGTTACTCACCCTGGTGCAGGAATAGCTGAATGCTGAGTGACTCTGCAGGGCCAGATATTTTATTATGATTTAAATGTAAATTTCAGTACCCAGAACTGAAAGTATATGGATAAGAGAGAAATAGGTTTGAGAATCCTGAGCCAGAAACTAGTCCATGGAAAATTCTTCCAATCATCAGATAGTAAAATTGTAATAATGCTATCAAATTCTTCTCAATGACTGGTCAAAAGAAAGTTTTCTCTTGTCATAAATATATTTAATAATATAGCATATACAATTATAAATGCATATTTTGTTGGAGTCATGTAAAAAATAATTTATCAGAGTTTCTCTTTGTATAGCACAAGCCTAAAGCAGTACAAATATAGCTGTAAATGAAGTCACAAGCTTTATGCATCCCAATGTGTCAGATGAAATCCTCTGTATGTGATGTACTGTCCTGTTGAAGACCAGGTTCCAAATGAAATAGAATGCTACCAATGCAACAAAACACCTTGAAGAAACTAGTGTCTATGGCCAAGCTCCTACATATTTATTCAATATATGTAATATAAGAATAATTTGATTACACAATTATATAATGTATTACAGCTTAGCAACAATTCTAAAATACATTTGACTTGCTCTTTTGTATTTCTTAATTTTAGATTACTTCTAATATTTTGTCAGAAATATTGAGGATACCTACATTCAACTGTAACAAGAAAGAAATATCCTAGTAGAAGTCAAAAACAAACCGAAAGAAAATACATATGTTATTCATTAGCTGTTTTTATTTGTAATTTATAGTGATCTCTTTTATCATTTAAAATAAATATTCATTTTAATACCTAATTTTCTATTTGTGAATAAGAATACATTTATTTCTAAAATTTAAAAAAAATTAATCAATTATGAAACACCTACACTTACTCAAGAAGAAATAGAAAATCTCAACAGATCAATAGCAACTAATGAGATTGAATTGGTAATCAAAAACCTTCAAAGAAAAGCCCAGGACCAGATGGTTTCATTGGTGAGTTTTACCAAACATTCCAAAATGAATTAATACCAATCTTGCTCAAACTCTTCTAAGAAATTGAAGAGGAGGGGACACTTCTTAATTTATCAGTGAGGTCAACATCTCCCTAATACCAAAACCAGACAAAGATACAACAAAAGAAAATTATAGACCAATATGCCATATGAATATAGGTACAAAGAAAATTCAACAAAATACCAGCAAACTGAATCCAACAGCACATTAAAAGAATTATTCACCATGATCAAGTGGGATTTATCTTAGCCAGGCAAAGCTGGTTCAGCATAAGAAAATCAATTAATGTAATATACCACATTAATAAAATGAATGGAAAAGACCACATGATTATCTCAATGCAGAAAAGGCATTTGACAAAATCCAGCACACCTTCCTAGTACAAACACTTAGAAAACTAGAAATAAATGGAAAGTTCCTAAATATGATAAAGGCATATATGAAAAATCTAAAGCTAACATCATACTCAATGGTGAAAGACTGAAAGGTTTCCCTCTAAGATCAGGGACAAGCAAGGATGCCCACTGTTACCGCTATTATTCAATATTGTTCTAGAAGTTCTAGCCAGAATAATTAGACAAGAAAAAGAAATAAAAGGCATCAAAATCAGAAAAGAAGAAGTAAAACATTCCCTATTTGCAGATGACATGATCTGCAAATATATAGAAAATCCTGAAAAATCCACAACAAAGCTACTGGAGCTCCATGATCTTTTTTATCCCCTTTCATTAGCTGAATCAGAAGACGTGAGATCCTTACTGATGATAGAGCCATGAAATGGAAGGAGCCTAGGGCTCTGAATCTTAACAAGGAGGAAAGATTCTTGCCTACCAGAGATACCTGCATTGGAACTTCATGACAAGGACAAATATACTTTTATTGTTAAACACTTAAATTTGGAGGCTAATTTGTTAGTCATTACCATTATTCAAATTCAAATTTGGAGACTTATTCTACCCTTCACCTTTTGTTCAAGTCAATATCTGGTTGTGGTCACATTAGTGGCAATGTGTCATACATGCCAGACATAATTATTCACAACAGCTTTGCATTAGACAACTTCACCCAGCCCTGGAAAAATTTTATCTCCTCTTCTTTTGAAGACTGCCCTCTATTTGACCTTATTTCAAACTATCTCCAATGTGAGGTTATTTTCAGAATAGAAAACTGACATTCCAAAGACCAATGACTGACCAAGTGATTTCTGTCTTAGGTGTTTGGTTTCAATCACTTGTCTCATTCTTTCCTTAATTGATATCTCCCACCAACTATCCCAGGAGAATGATCTGTTACATTATTAAAACACCTACTAACCACAGTGGCAAGAACAGACTCAATTTCTACTAAGAAACAAAAAGAATTTTCTTTACCTTTAGTAATTTGAGTATTTGGCAGTAACCCAGGGGTTTAGATATTCAGGGTAGCCCTTTGGTTACAAGAAGGTATAATTAATGCCCCAAAGGTATTAATACCATACCCACCCTTTTCTGCAAACCAGCCAAATCCAACTACGTCAGAAGAGAACTGCCTGGACATGTTAACCATCACAAAGTCTACTTTTAAATACATTTCAGGAGAGTAGAGTGTAATATTGGCTTCAACACTAAGGCATGGCCATGTTCCAATACCTTACCCTTAGAAATCTGGTCTCACCATTTGATATCAAAGTTGGTGTGCAGGTGGTGCTAATGGAATTTTTCCACCAGCCAACTATGCCTGTTATGGAGATAGGATTGTAGTCAAATCTCATAAGCTTTGATTATCATCTAGCTCTTGGTGTCACAGAGCTGCCCTTCTCTTCTTGTAAGCCCTCTAAAAAACACAATGGCTTCCATTAGGCAAAAGTGACACCACAACAGTTATTACAGGAAGGAAGAGACATACATCACCAGAATATTTTATGAAATGAATCATAACAGACAGAACATGGCGAAACCCACGTTCCAAGGCCAAGAACAAGAATTTCATGGTTTATATTAAGACAGCAGAAGAGTAAAAAAACAGATTGCAAAACATATGATACCCCTTCCAGCTCAAAGCTCTACAAACAGCAATGGCATTTGCAAAGTTCTGCGTGTCTTCTCAAATGTGGTTTCAGTTTGAATGTGTGTTGACATCTTTCTCTGTGTGCAGAATTAACTGGAAGAACAACAATTTGTGCTTTTTCTCTTTTGCTACAGGGTGAACGGAGTAGGGAATGATTCCAGCAATCTGTATTTACTTTGAGCTGCCATACACTGTGAATGGACACTAAGATACGGTTTTCCTTCTGTGATTCCAAATTAGTGTAATGAAAACATGGTTATCTCTCAAGCCATTAAATCAATATAATATAGAAGAGATGCAGTAGCCATGGAGTCTCCTTGTATCCTCCTCTGGAGCAGAAGCAAATGAAATAAACAAATGAGATAACTAGAAAAGAATTATTTTTCCAAAACAGAAATCAATGGTAAAGGAACTGATTGAATGCCAAACATCACAGAACCCCACCAAGAATGGGACTTCAAACTGTAATTTTAAAAAAGAGTGGAGTGAAAAATTTAAGAGGCTCTAACGTGAAACAAATTTAGGAAGGAGAAAGAAAACAACATGCCAAGAACTATACTGATTAGAAAGTGGGCAATTTAATTTCTTCAGGAGAGTAAATCTCCAACATGAATTAATCTGCTTCATGCTGAGTCCTGCTGGGTTTTCTTCTTTCCTCAATCACTGTTTATTTCACAAAATCAGCACTTACCTATCTTCTTTGATTATTTAATTTCAGGAGGATTTTCCTTTCACAAAGCAGTTAGCACAGCTAAGCCCAGCTCTGCATGTAATGTGTAAACACATTATAATGGCCTGCCTAAATGTGGGGATTATTTATTTCATCTTGGAGAAAACATTGTTTCGATGATCTACTTCCCCTCAAGTGAAATCTCTCAGTGGCATTCATTCCTGAATCTACTCCCCACAGCACATATCTTCCACTGATATTTACCGAATCTACAGGTTCTGATACAATATCAGAAAAGCAATATTCAAACTGGGACATACATAATCTTTTTTCTAATGGAGAAGTGGGTCATGGGATATAGCTGATGGAACTAGTAAATAATATACAAATTGGCTTTTAAAATAACATCTCTGTGAATATCTAAATTCTTCTGAGTTCTCATTTTATTCACATGGGTCAGTATAACAGCAAAGCTTATTAGGATTCAGGGCTATAACATTTAGAAAAAGAATGAAGATGGTATCTCGATGGATTTCTCTTGGAAGAATATTTAAATAAAGATAATTTGAAATATGGCATAAACATTTAGAAATAAAGGACTAAAGATCCACTGAAGTGTCACAGAGTTTGTTTTTCACTTTGCCTCAAGGACAAGCATGATGCATATAGACTTTTCCTTTTATCTCCATCTCGGCTTCTTTGCCACTTCTGATTAGTGACCTCAGTTGAGACTCATTGCTCATCACAAAGGCTGCTAATGGATTGTTTGGAGCCTGAATGTGTTAGGATGAAATACTTCTTCTTCCCAGACCCAAGACCAGGTTTGTTCACCCCCAGTCCACTCTACTCAGACTTCTAGATAATAATGATTAAGTTATTCAAAATGATAATTGTTTGCTTTAAAATAAAATTCTCATTAATCATTTTCCATGTAATGATTTTTGTAGTCTTTGTATTCAATAACAGGCTGTCAGGCTGCCTCTGTTGAGCAAAGGTAATTTCTTATCAAAACCAATCACAGAAAAGATATCATCATATAACCAAAGATTCATTCAGATCTTCAGAATTAAGTTTTACTGTGAGATAACCTCTCAGATTATTAGCCAATTGTGGTTACATTTATATTATTCACTCACATACTTTGACATTTTAGAGACAGGAAAATGCTGGTCATTGTTGCTAGGAGATGGGTGGCTATGGCAACAGTGTGGGGCTGAGCCAGATGGAGCGCCTGAAGCAGGCTCACTTTTGATCTCCAAATGACACTATGGCAGTCCTTAGCAAGGAAGCCCCAAATCACTGTCTCTTCAGCTTGTCTTCAAAAGATAGGCCACATGGTTTCTCCTCCCATGCTGGCTTTCCCCATTAACAAGTGTCTTTTTGGTGCTTAACTATATACTGCGAGGTTGTCTGAAAAAGAAAAAGCTGGATAACAAGGGAAATTATTACGACTTAATTGTGTTTTCATACTGTTATTAATTTAGTTCAGATCTAGTGCCATATGCTTCCTTTCATCATTCCACTGAACTCCTAGTGACTTTCACGGAAGTTCCATGCAAAGAATGAGAGCAGCATATGGTTCTAATAGTGATGTGTTCATTCTTCAAAGATTTATGGGTGCCTTAATGTCATTAATCATTATCTTTAATACACCTTCCAATTTCTTCAGAAGAGAGTAGTTTCACTGATTTAAAGGAATCCTCGCCACACAGTCACACCTAATATGGCAAATAATGTTTTCTTTCCTATCAAAACTTGGAATGTAAAATAAATATTGGCTTGTCCCTTTTTTAACCAAGTAAGAGGGAAGCAAATAAATGGCCATGGGAATACATCTATTATCTTAAAAATAATTTACTTATTGGAACATGAAACTCTTTATTCATTATTTTCATCATGTCACTCTTCCTCAAAAAAACTATGACTCCCTGCTACCCACCATATCAAATTCAAACTCCTTGGGCTGGTCCTCCTCTACATGTGCTCCACCAAAGTACAAGCAACATAGTTTATTCTCCCATGCAAATCTTTCCTCTGGTCAGATCAAAGTAACTATCCCATTAATCTCATTATTTCTCCCTTCCCCTCCCCAACCTCAATCCTCCTCCTTCCCACAGACTATTTCTATTTCTATTTCTGTGTCTTTGCTGAAGCAATTCCTTAAAATTCCTTTTCCGTCTTCAATGCTTATTTTGGTTCAGATATTTATCAGGTACCTACTCTGTTCCAGGCTCAATGCTAGATGCTAGTATCTAAAGAAGAACACAATGAGAGTTCCACATAGTCTAATGAGGATAACAAATACACAAAAAATAGCTATGGACATCATTTTTTAAGTGCTCACTGTGTAAAAGAATCATTTAGCCACCGTATTAGTCAGAGTTTTCTAGAGAAACAAAACCAATTGAAGATATCTGTAAATATTATGAGATTTTTATAAGAATTGTCTCGCATGACTGTGGAGATGGGCAAAACTAAATTCTGTCAGGCAGACCACAAGCTAGGAACTCCGATGAAGGTCTTCCATGAAATCCCCAGGAGAAGCTGGCTGGCTGAAGTAGAGATGGAAATACTCTCTTCTGACTGCTGAAATCATCACTTCTCCCTTTAAAGCCTTCAACTGCTTGGATGAGACTTCTCTCATTGTTGAAGGCAATCTCCTCAGTTGATTGTCTATGTAATCAGCCAGAGATGCAATCAACGTACTGATGATTTAAGTTCACGAAATATCCTCACAGTAGCAATCAGGATAGTGCTTGCTTGACCAAACAACTAGACACTAGAGAATGGTCAAGTTGACACATGAACTTAACCATCACAGTCCAGCTCTTGTCAACTTCATAACCATATACATCTTCTTAAACCACACTTAATCTCTAAATAAAAATAATAACAGTCATACATTTGCCTAATAATCAACTGCCCTCTGTACAACCAGAAACATGTTAGCTCTTCCCAGAATAAGGTGCAATTATTTGGGTAATATTTATTCTTAAACTTGATATCATATAACTTAAATACTATGGCATTAAGCTAATACAACTTACATCATATGATAAGGGGATAAGATAGAGAAGAAAACAAAGATATTTGCTTTATGTGCATATATAAACATACTCATAAAAAAAACAAGGAAAAAATATGACTATTACAATCCTTGTTTCTGTACTGTTCATGTGGTTGTACCTCATATTTATGATTAACTTTTTCCATTACCCATTCATATTCCCTTTACCGTCAGCAAACACCTCAGCTGGTCGTGGTTCTTTGCCTGGTAGGGTGACCCAAACCTTCATTCCTGAATTTCTGGGTCATTGTTAGTCCTGCCTGGAATGGGTTGTTGCAGTTTTCCATTGACTTTAATCACAGGGCATGGCAGTACTAAGAGAGGCCCTAAGTGATCTCCTGTATTCCAGGCAAACTCTTCTTTACCTCCATTGTGTCGGTATAGTCCTATTTCCCCTTGACAGTCAGGATCAATCACCCCAGCGAGTACAGTAATTCCCTTCTTTGCCTGTTGATTCAGAGGAGTGAGGAGTCCAAAGTGGTCAGGTGGCAGTCTTAACTTCCAGTTCAATGGAATCATTGTGTCTCCTGGTGAAAGCAATCTTCCTTTTGGTACTAAGACCTGTAGACCAGCAGAGCTAAGGTTACAGGGATAGGTAGCAAACATTTTTCTAGTGTATCACCAGGGGCAATAGTGAATGGTGACATTTCCATTTCCACCCCTTAATTCCAGGATCTGTGAATCCTGACTATGGGAGAAACAGCACCATAGAGTGTATGCTAATTTAGAGCATACATGGCCTCCTGGAGAAGATTGCCCTAGCCCTGCAAGGTATTGCCATCTAGTTGGCACCATAATTGGGTGACAATCATTCTACCTATCCAACTGCTTCAGGATGATGGGGAACATGGTAAGACCAGTGAATACCAGGAGTATGTGCTCATTCCTGCACATGATTTGCTGTGAAGTGGGTCTCTTGATCAAAAGCAATGCTGTGTGGAATAAATGATGGCAGATAAGGTATTCTGTAAGTCCACAGATGGTAGTTTTGGTGGAAGCATTGCATGAAGGGAGAGCAAATCCACATCCAGAGTATGTGTTTGTTTGGAACGAAATACTGCTCTTTCCTTGATGGAATTGGTCCAATCAAATCTGCCACCAGGTAGCAGGCTGATCACCTTGGGGAATGATGCCATATTAGGGACTGAGTGTTGGTCTCTGCTGCTGGAAGATTGGGCACTCAGCAGTGGTTCTAGCCAGGTCATTCTTAGTGAGGAGAAGTCCATGTTGCAAAACCCATGCATAACTTCCATCCTTACCACCATAGCCACTTTATTCATGAGCCCATTGGGCAATGACAGGAGTGACTGGGCAAAGAGGCCAACTACTATCCACAGAACCAGTCATCTTTTCAACTTGATTATTAAAATCCTCCTCTGCTTAAGTGACTCTCTGGTGTGCATTAACATGGGACACAAATATCTTCATGTTTTTTGCTCACTCAGGAATGTCTATCCACAAACCTCTTCCCCAGACTTCTTTGTCACCAATTTTCCAATCATGTTTCTTTCAAGTCCCTGACAATCCAGTCAAGCCATTGTTGATATCCCATGAATAAGTATCCTCCAAGAAAAATGAACAACCAGGTGTACTGTTTGAAATTCTGCCAACCTGGAGGATTTCCCCTTACCACTGTCCTTCAGTGATGTCCCAGAAAGGGGCTGTAGTGCTGCAGCTGTCCACTTTCGGGTGGTGCCTGATCATAAGGAACTCCCCAAGAGGACACATCTAGAGGCTGGGAAAGAGAAAATAATGTGGCAGGTTTGAGAGCCATGGACATTTGGGCCACTTCCTCATCTAACTTACTTGGGCTTTAGGACCTTCTTGAGCCCTATCTTGTATCTACCACTAACAATTTATGATGGAGTGCTTCTGTACATGCCCAACTTTATGATTTGATAAGTCAGAAAACACCCAGTTCATTATTAGCAATTCAGGTTTCACGGTAACTTCATGGCCCATAGTTAAACATTTGGTCTCTACTAATGCCCAGTAGCAGGCAAAAAGCTGTTTCTCAGAATGAGAGTAGTTATCTGCAGGAGATGGCAAGGCTTGCCTCCAGACTCCTAAGGGTCTGCATTGTGATTCACCCATAGGGGCCTGCCAAAGTCTCCAGTCAGCATCTCTCTTTGCTACTGACACTTCCAGCACCATTGGAGCTGCTGGACCATATGGCCCAAGTGGCAGAGCAGCTTGCACAGCAGCCTAGACCTGTCACAGAGCTGCCTCTTGTTCTGGTCCCCACTCAAAACTAGCAGCTTTTCGTGTCCCTTAGTAAATGGCTGGAGTAGCGCACCCAAATGATGAATATGCTGTCTCCAAAATCCAAAGAACCCAGCTAGGTTTTGTGCCTCTTTTTCAGTTGTAGAAGTGGTCAGATGCAACAGCTTATCCTTCACTTTAAAAGGGATATCTCAACATGCCCCACACCACTGGACACCTAGAAATTTCACTGAGGTGGAAGGCCCCTGTATTTTTGTTGGATTTATCTCCCATCCTCTCTCATGCAATTGCCTTACCAATAAGTCTAGAGTAGTTGCTACTTCTTGCTCACTAAGTCCAATCAACATGATATCATCAATACAATGGACCTCAGTGATGTCTTGTGGGAGGGAGAGATGATCAAGTTCCCTTTGGGCAATATTATGACATAGGGCTGGAAGTTGATATAACCCTGAGTTGGGGCAGTGAAGATATATTGCTGGCCTTGCCAGCTGAAAGCAAACTCTTTCTAGTGGTCCTCACTAATGGCAAATGTGAAAAAAGCTATTTGCCAAATCAATAGCTTCATACCAGGTACCAGAGGATGTGTTGATTTGCTCAAGCAATGATACCACATCTGGAAAAGCACTGCAATTGGAGTCACCACCTAGTTAAGTTTACGATAATCCACTACCATCCTCCAAGATCCACCTGCTTTCGGCACATGACAAATAGGAGGGTTGAAGGGGGATGTGGTAGGAATCACCACCCCTGCATCCTTTAAGTCCTTGATGGTGGCACTAATCTCTGCAAACCCTCCAGGAATCTGATATTGCTTTTGACTTACTATTTTGCTAGGTAGGGGCAGTTCTAGTGGCTTCCACTTGGCCTTTCCTACCATAATAGCCTTCACTCCACAAGTCAGGGAACCAATGTGGGGATTCTGTCAGTTGCTGAGTATGTCTATTCCAATTATGCATTCCAGAATAGGTCTGGTCTTCAACAGGCACTAAACTTTATTTAATCTCATAATATCTCTATGCTGTTGTCATTATCTACTGTTTATAGATGAAGGACTTGAGGCCCAAAGCGAGTAAGTGATTTGTCCAAAGTCAGAAAGCCAGACACAAGAATCTTGGTCTGTCGTATTTCATAAATGATACTTAATCTTGCTACCATTTGACATAATGAGTAACTTACAATAATATAAAAGAATATTATCCCAGGATAGGAATTACTTGATAAGGGAGTGATGGACTCCATCAGGAAGAATTCCCAGAGATTAAAAAGGCATTAGCCCGGACTTTGGGGGTTGTCCTGAGTGGTGAAGCAGCGACGAATGTAGGCCATTTTCCATCAGAATATACCATACAGAACTGGGTGGGAGAGAGTGTGGCCTGTGATGTGAACTGTGGTCTATGCTCGGTGGCAAGGCCCCAGGATGTGTATATCCATTGTGGGTGTAGTACCACGCAGATGGGGAATGGTTGTGTGGGGTGTTGTTGGGGGTGTGGGTGGTGGGGAGCATGGGAATCCCTGTAGTTTCTGAGTAATATTTGGGTAATCTAGGCACCTTTATAAAATGTATACATATATATATAACAAATAACATTTATGTAAACAAATGCACATATATGCATATGTATTATATATCATTTTACAAATAAAAAAAAA